>JAVSBT010438176.1:0-10463 GCA_033118115.1 Pharyngocirrus eroticus
TGCAGTGAAATAGTATCAGTGAAGGAGGATTCTTGTGTCATTTTTGTATGACTGTTTTCTAGTGAGCTTATTAATAAGATTGTGGGAAAGTCAACAAATGCATGAATTTACTATGGGCTAAATTATTTTTTTCTGGCCTTACTAAGAATGCAATGGCTGTTTCAAGATATCTAAATAGGGCAAAAACTGGTAGTTTGTCGATTTTTGCAGCTATTTTTGTCACTCCCAACAACTGTAGTATTTTATTTTCAAAAAAATATATCAATCTGCTGTTAAAGATGATGTTTTCAATATCTTTAAACTGTAGGAGGTGATTCAATGTTTTGGGGGAAAATATCTGGGGGGTTTTACATCTAAAAGCATGAGCATTTCAATGGCATAATTATGTATATTCTTCTTATTAATTCATGATTTCCTTTTGGACATGCGTATCTATTTCCCTTCATAGCAGTTAGTATATATCTATCTTTTCATTTTTGCAGAGTATGGCAGCATGTTCATCTTTGAATGGAAGCAATCTTGTTGACATTAAAGGTGTCATAAATTGTATCATTTGCAAAGGAACACCTCCCCCAAAGTTGTTACAACTGGATTGTTTTCACTCTTGTCACCAAAAGTGTGTCCGAGATTTCATTGGAAATGCCACACCTGGGTCCTTTATCCCCTGTAATGAGTGTAAAGCACCTTGCCTTGTCCCAATTGATGATTCTAAAGGCTTCCCAGAGGAACTGCTGCAATTCAAGGTGGAGGGAATTGCAGGAACATCGCCCCCTTGTAACATTTGTAAAATAGTTGTTTGTAAAGAAATTCCGAGCACACATTTCTGTACAACTTGCAAATACTACTTGTGTCCAGATGATCTAATTAACCACGGAAAGAACAAATCTGACCATAAAGTGTTCAAAAATTCTCAAACACTGTGTGCAAAACATTTAATTTCTTTTGAATACTTCTGTCTTAAATGTCAAGTTCCTTTGTGCCAAAGATGTGTCCAAGAAGACCATGACAAAGCTCATACAACCATCAACATTGAGAGAGCAAGCCAAAAATGTAAAGAAGAACTGAGAAACAAAGTAATGGAAATTCCAAATAGAAGGGACCAATGTGAATCTGTGATAAACAAACTTAAAAATCTATTGAATGATATTGAAGACAACAGCAAACAACAGGTAGGAAAATGTAAGAAATGGGGAGAAGATATTAAACAGGCAGTGGACAAAATTGTGAATACACAAGTCCAGAGCATTGAAACCACCACACAAAGCCAGAAAAATGAAATTAATAAAATTACAGAAATAAAGAGTAATCTTAAAACACAGTTCCAAATTGCAGAGGATTATATGGATGTCTTTTTAAAATTTGGATCTGACACTGACATATTAAAAAAATGTAAGATATTCTTAGATAGATTAAAAGTAATTCTTGATAAAAAAGTTAAAATTGAGACAAATATAATTGGGACAAAATTTGATGTCCACTGCAAATATTCTACAGAAATTGCAAAATATCTGGAGGAAATGCTGAAAGTAACTAAATATTGTCCAACACGACCACCACCACCATCATCCTTTGATCTTTTATTTAAATGGGAGACTGGAGAGGGAATATCTGGTGTGGCTGTTTCTGGTGAAGACATCATAACTGTGGAAGGAACTAACATAGAAGTCCATGGAATGAGTGGACAAAAAAAGGGTCAGATTAAATGTCAAGGATTAGGACATGCAGAGGATATAGAAGTTATCAACCAACAACTGTATGTCATTGACAGTGATCCAAACAAGAGAGAAATTCTAGTCCTTGACAGAGAGGGAAAAATTGAGAGAAAAATTAGTCTTCCAGCACAGGAACATAGATTAGATTATGAGTTATGCCTGGCAGTAGACCACAACAAGGAAGATATATACATTGCATCAGCTGGAACTAATACTGTACACAAATGCTCAAAAGGACAGACCATGGCCCACCCCTTCATTAGGACTAGGATGGGTTTAGACATTCCTTTGTACCTCTGTATCACCCCCCATCATGAGGTGATTGTCTCCAATGAGCGGTCTCATTCAGTTTCTAAATACAACAGTGAGGGAACATTGATGTGGACATATGAGGGGACAGGAAAGGGACAGCTGAATAGACCAGCAGGAGTCTGTGTAGATCCCCAGGGGTATATCTTTGTTTGTGACTGGTGCAATAATCGCATACATCACCTATCACCTGAAGGAAACTTCCTGTCTTACGTTAATATTGGAGAGCAAGTACTAATACAACGGCCATTGGCAATTACATTCAAAAATGAGAAAATCATCATTGCTGGTAAAGGTCATATGTATGTTGTCAAATGTCAGTATAAATAAAGAAATATGTAAAATTGGGTCTATTTTTTATTTTATTTCAAATATATTTAGACTGGGTGGCCTTATCAATCAGGGACTGTTCTCCCTTATCACATGCTAAAAGTAAGAAAACTATCTAAAAAAACAATCTTTTATCAATAATATGTAACCAGAATTACACTTCCAGAGTTATTCCTCCAAAGGGTCTCAATCATGAGTGTTGGGCTAGCAGAATTATCAAACTGTTACCTTGAGCCTTGAAAGTCATTTTATTGCAAATATTTTCTTATTATTATCCTTGATTTTACAACATGCTTACAAATACATCCATGAATGTAGTTCTACATAATTATCCCTCATGACTAGGTGAGATAAGACAACCAATACTCATTTTTTATATAAAATCATTCTTTTAGAAAACAATGATTTGTTTTACTATTACTAACTTTGTACACAATACTAAAAACAGTCTTCATTTGTTTTTCCCTGAGATTGAGTGTGAACTGAGTGTGTTTTTTTTGCTCAATTTATAAAGAAATGCATTCACTTTTTATGAGCCCATGTATCTATTTGATATTTGTGGTCCTCACTGTGTCATATATGTATCCAGAATCTTTACATTTGGAATCCTGGCACCTCACTCCTACAACCTATGAAAAAGAATTAAAATCTCATTGACAATAATAAGTAGTAGCCATTCAATACAACTTCTTAGAGAAAATTATACATGGTTTAACTTTGTAACTACTGTAGAAACTTCTCTATTAAGGTAGCGAAATACATGTATGTAAAACTATTTTAAAAATTAAAGTTGACTCATTTTTGAGTATTTTATTAATTTGGGGGTTGTGGTGGGTAGAATATTTCAGGTAAAAATAATTCAAATTGGAATAACAGGATAATATTTAGTTACCACAAGACTTGCCTGATATGGCCTCAATAAAGCTGCTCTTATATTATAGAAATTTTACACATATAGAAAACCATGATGATCCATTTATAAATTGGGTCATTATATTAGTGGCCCAGGTTGTGAATCAGAACTTTGTATGAGCTTAGAATGTCTAAATACCTCAACACTTCCTTCACATCCCATTTTATCTTGCCATTCTTGAGAAAGACAGCAACAGACGGCAAGCACTATAGGGCTGATAGTTCTAGGATCTACTTCTGATGGACACAGCGGACCTAGAAGAATATTGACAACAACTTAGAAATAGCATTCAAAAACCAGCCAGCAAACTGTTTTTAGATAAAAGATGGTGTCCATCTCTATTGTTAATTTTAGAATTTTTAAAGCATTTTAATATCTATTAAAATATTTACTTCATTAGAATTAAAAGATTAATGACAGTAACCTTATAAAAAACCTATAAATATAATAATTATGGACAAATAAACTTTCTAACACAATGCATTTTTAGAAGGCCCTTTGAAAAACAGCAAATGTAAGCTGAAAGGTCCTATCTTAAAATAAGGCTATGATAATTATTATTATTTAAGAAGTTGTATTTTTTTAGTAGTTTATGCATACTGTACAAATGAGCTTATAGGATTTTACCTGTGATAAAAGATGTAAGTAATCCAACCACACACACAATAAAGACTGAATAAAAGCTGTACCACAGGTATGATATTGAGTAGAGTTCTTCAAAAGCAGGTCTGCTAAAATGATAAAGACATATACTTTTTAGATGTATTTTTTAGCACAAATCATACTGACTTTCATGTTTTTTTGGAACTTCTCATCCTTGTGGAAGAATGGATTACAATGCCTCAAATATTTATTATGGTCTATAGATCCACTTTTAGTGTTTCTTTTTGCTGCCTTATTTATTCATGTAATCAGGATATTTTACAGGGAAAATTTGTTTCCTAAATACTTGTCATTTTAATCAATAGAGTTTCAAAATTATTTGGATCTTACTTGTAAGATATGTTTTTTCATATTTTTGCAAATCTATAAAATCATCATGAGGCAAATTACAAATTATTGTCACCATGATTCTGAATTATAGGGCTGCACATTGTTACAGATTATCCGATACAATAGGTAGTTTTCCCGGAAACAAAAAATAATAATAGTAGTTTGGATAAATTACTGATTTTACAGTGAAATATGAAGATTTTACATAAAAAAACGTTTGTCTTTGTCTTTATAAAAATATCATGATATACAGAAATGTGCAACCCTAATTCTGATAATTATGAAGACCTTACCTATTGTTGAGATCAATTCCTTCCGTGACACTAGTCTCAGTGGTGTTGATTTCTTGATATGTGTATATAGAGTCTGTTAGATTCAAATGATCAAAAATGATACTACTGTTGTCTGCCATACACCCTTGGATAGACATGGGAGGTCTGGGGACATAGGGTTTTGTGATATTGGCTCCTACTGCAATCCATATTTGAATGATCAAAGCCAAAACTAAGCCAACAAATGCCCCCTAGTGAAAGAAAACAGACTTAAAGAAGAGGTAGCCCACACATTAAATCACAATAACATTAAAAAGAATCCGCATATAGATTGATAAATGTAAAGCATTTGACAAACAGACAATCATTTGGAAATTGTATATTTTATTTTTTCACTTTCATCCAAATAAGATTAGAAAAAATCAAATGAATGTTCACCTTTTTGTTTGCCATAGGAAAAAATAGACCAAGCGTAAAAACACCAAGGATTGGGCCTCCCAACACACCAAAGATAGCAAGAGCAGCCTGTTGAACAATTAACGAAAAATGTAGAAAGGAAAACATTTAATCTTTAAAACATACAGTATCCTGTTCAGTGTACAAAAACTACAACAAATCCATCCAAAGTTATATATATATAATAATTTATTTCATCACAGAAGCTAAACCTATATTTGCATAATTATCTGATATTAAATAGAGAAATAATTATCAAACAACTCACTTGCAAGACTCCTCCTAAGAAAGATGCCACATAAGCCAGACATATCATGATCACACCAAAGAAAACACCTTAAAAAAAACCAAAGAGGGCACATCATAGTCAGAAAAATACAAAATACTATTGTAAAAGATAATAAAAATGTAGTGTTAATGATCAATTTGTTGATAGAAATATCTGATGCCGGAAGATTTCACATAGAGTTTAAACCTTCATGTTTTTGCCTCTAAAGCCAAAGTACCATATATGCAACAATCAGTTACACCCAATTTATCTTTTTATGTCATGTGTTCTGCTTTTTTTTGTGTGCATCAAAGTGTCCATAATATACAGTATGTATTACCTATGATTTTGGATACTGTGGCTGTTCTAGATTTATGGATCTTAAAACATTCCATATCTAAGATAAAATCTTCAGTTGTTACAGCAGATAATGAATTTAAGCCTGATGATATTGTACTGAAAATAGAAATTAAAAAAAGCATCATTGCATCTCTTAAAACTGCACATTTCCAAACTTTAAGTTTTACCCTCAAATGAATGAGACCAGACAAAACAAAATCCAACATTCAATTCTGTAAAGTGAAATCATTGTTTCCATTTCAATACTTCCAAAATAAAAGTTAGGCCACACCAAATCTAAAAGCTGATGGAGGGATGCGGCCAGGTAATTTTTTTCGCAAATAAGGATTTGATATTTTTTTAATTTGTTTTTTTTTGTCAAATTTAGGCAACAAAATCAATTTAAAAATGATTATCCTGTAAACATACATTTTTGGTTGGAAATATAGAAACATGCAGAGGTTACTTGTACAATACAAAATATTCATGCTGTTCCATGTGAATCAAAACATTTTGTTTATTTTTGTTGTTTCTACATAGAAGGCCCAGTGAGTTTATCATTCTGTATCAAAAATATAGAGTGCTGGATACCTTAGAGTGCCACTAAAAATACATGCTGTAAAAATGCCAGGAATTCCTGGAAGATTCCCCATAGCCTGCATCACATACAAAGGTAAAATCTAAAATAAAAGATAATAAACAATTTTAGTAAATTGATCCTGTATAAATATTACATCAAATATGAAAAAGACCTGATAAGTGTCTTTAATACATTGGAGGGTCCCATGGATATTGGAAGACTAGTGATGGTGAATGAGCACAGAAATAATACATTCTGACCTATTTGGTTGGCAAAATGGGCTTACCTGGTCCCTCCCTTGAATGACTCCTGTTGTCAAGGGGTCACAGTCTTTGAAGTGTGCATACACCACAAATCCACACATTGCAGTCAGCATTATTATAGCGGCTAATCCTGGGATATTTATCAACATAGACCTGTGCCAAAAAGCAACAACCCAAATTTAGCATATGTACATGGACATAATATAGAGACAGTGAGAGATTCATAAATATCATAACATGATTTGAGTTATTCTTATCCCACTCAACTAATAAAAAGATGAATTTTTTGATACAAAATACAATTTCGAAAAAAAAATGGTTTTGTGAGGGTTATACTTATGTGATCATTATATACATGTACTGTTTACAGTATAATACATGCGCTTCAATAACTTACAGTTGTGCTTTTTTAAGGGTTGGACAAGTCAGCACTCTCTGCACCTGTGATTGATTGACTCCATATATGGCAAGCCAGGTGAAAAATCCACCTACTGTCAGTGACCAGAATGAATGACGAATGGTTGGGCTAGGATTAAAGCTAAAATATGAGATGGCAAATTATTCACTTTTTGCCTTGGGCAATTTCTAAAAGGAGAATTTCCTATAACAGAGGACTGAAAAAACATCATTTTTTTTTAAACATTTGATAAATTTTTTTATCATTTGTAAAACTTGTGAAATATCTTAAAGTGAGAGAACTGACTAAGAATGAACACAAAAAAATGTATGCTCAACATACCTTGGGAATTCTAACCGTTGGCCTTCTTCAGCAATATTCCAGATATTTGTGAAGCCATTGAAATCTACAGCACCTTTAATTAAGACTACAATCATCCCTAGAAACATTAAACCGACTTGAAATGTATCTGTCCACATCACAGCTTTCATGCCACCCTGATAAAAGATGAAAACATGTAAGAGGGGGTGAGGAATTCTTTGGGATATGAGATTTACAGATATATTTTCTTGGGATCTGGGATTTACATATTTTCTAGGATTGGGATTTAGTATTTTGATATTTGGGATTTACCTTTTGAATTTCATGAGATAAAGGATTTTGTCATTTATTTTTCTGGAACTGGAATTAGAATGTTTTGAAATTTGTTTGCTCCCATAACCCCCCAAGGTAAACATGAAAGCAGTTTTCTTATATTCACCAAGATATGTTAACCTCTAAAGCATATAACACTATTGATTCTTTATTCAAAGACAATCTTATATTTTGATGAACTAATGTAAATTTTGAAATTCTGCTATCTAGCCACCAGGAAATTGATAAAATAGGCTCTTACTAGTGATGTGTAGAAAATGCATACAAGTCCAACAGAAAGTACAGCAGCCCAGATATTGAATCCAGTCACCGCATTCAGGGCTAGGGCAGGGGCATACAGAACAATAGCCATATACATCACCTAAAGGTAACAACATTACAAGGAATAAATCTAGTATGTTTCATAATTGCATAAATATCTGATGTAAAGCAAAAGTCTTATATCAAAATATATATCCTGTTATATATACTGTTTGGAAAAACTTACACATTTAGGAGTATATGGTGAACTTATTTTAGGAATAATATAGTTGAAAATAATGTACTTACCGATTGAATAATATAAATCACACAAACAGATTTCCTCAAGGCCTTGCTTTTGAACCTGTATTCAAGATACTATGCAAAAATTGAATTTTAGGAATAATAAACAGAAACTTTTTATTTTTAATAAATCTCAAAATAGATTCCAATATCATGTAACAAAATAACTGATGATTCAGAACTGTTATCACAAATGCAATACCTATCCTGGGTCAGAATTAGATTTTATTTTGCCTACGAGACCATATACCATGTTAACAAGGAAATGGCCAATTTTTAAAATTAAATTCAGGTGTCCACTGTCCACACATCCACATGATGTCTAGTCCTTTAAGAAAAAATCTTTGCAAATGCAATGGTTTAAAAAATAAATATTCTTGATTAGTGTTCAAATCCTGAAATTTCAATGCTACTCTTTTTGATATATCCATACCAACACATTGGAACAGAAATTAGGTCATTTTATTGCTGAATTTAAAAGTTTCAGTTCACATCTTTGCCATATGCAATGAAAATAAAAAGTGAAAAAACTCTAACATATGATTTTTTTCTTGGATTTGAGTATCTACACCTTTAGCCTTTAGTCTAGAAACTATTTGTGTAAGGACAAAGATTTGTAGGTTATTTGTGACTTGAATTTAATAGCAGACTATGTAAATCAATTTTTTACTGTGTATTTTTGTACTATTTTTCAGTTATATTATAAAATAGTATTATATTATAGAATTATGTTATAAAAAATCCGGTACTCACCTCAAAAATACTTGTCATATTCAAATTATAGAACACAGGATGATAGATGTATGCAGCAGTTGGAATCATAAATATAAATGCAATGCAAATGACAACATATCCCACTCCAAATACATACATATCACTAGGGACACCTAAAAGAGTTATAGCAGACATAAAACTGGCCAGCAAAGAAAGGGCAACTGGAACAAAATGCATGTCTCGGCCCGCCATCAAAAACTCTGAAGCCGACTTCTGTTTGCTTCCTGTGCATCCATAATAAATTCCAATCCCTGCAGAAATCAAAAGCATGGATCCAAATACAACATAATCCCAAACGCTAAACACATTTTGTGTAGGCCCCATGATCTCACGGAAGTCTCCTATAATTATAGTATGTAGCTGTCCAGAAGTTGATTTGGAAATGATAAAAATGAACCTGATGATCTGTTGTACCCTGGTGTATTATTATAGTTATAGGCTACACTGTGCCCAAAGGGTCAATTTGAATTGTGGATTATGACATATAATTTTTGATATGGACATCATGACACCCTTATTTTGATAAACTTTAGCACTGATATAACAGACAAAGGATGACATATTGCTATCTAATATTATCTTGATTATCTTTTGATTGCAATTTGAACATCCCCACCAGTAAAGAAGAAAATATAATAATAAATAAATACAAAATATTTAATTACTCATGGGTAATTGTGTATCTTTCAAAATTTTGCATTTTTTTCAGTGGAGAGCACATGACCGTCTACACAAAATTTGAGGGCAAATGTACTGAAAGGCTTTTGAGCGTTTACCATACACAGCACCATTTATGGTTGATGTTTTAAACTATACAAACAATTACAAGTTTAGAGCATATGGTGAACATTTTGGCAGTGATTTAACTGCCTTTTATTGGAAATCTTCTAATTATTTCTTTTTCTTTCTTTCTCTGTTTTTTTTATCTTTCAAATTGTAACTTTTTCGAATAAATTATACATACATACTAATGCTATTCTCTGTTCATATATAACTTCCAGATATTATCAAATATAATAAATTATGATAATAGATTTGAAAGCAAAACTTTCCTTATGCACAGTATGTATATAAAATAATGAAAAAGTCCAACAAAATAAGACAATTTTGTGGTTTGAAACCTACATGTTTTAAGTCATCAAGGACAATAAATAAACTACTAGTTCTGTCTTCAACATACATTTGTCTTACACCTTAGGGCTGTAAGTCATGAACACTATCATATTGCACTGCCTTAATGCATTTTAATAAAATCTAATGCCAGTAATTCTTTTTATAGTGCAAAGGGAGTAGATGTGCCACAGGCATGTGGTCCAGGAATAATATCACCAAATCTGTTTAAAAGACACAAACATCAACAAGGATTACAAGTTAATAAAAATTTATTTCACAAAAATATGGCTGTCTAGCTTTTAGACTACTAATATCATGTAAAGACCAACAAGCTTTAATTCAGACATACAAAAGTATAATTATTATAATATATACATGTATTCCAATATTCAGATAAGTATCTCTTTTGATGTTTTTAAAACTGGTAATGATTTAACTTGCCACAGAGCTGTTGAGATTTCTACTGTGGCAATGAGCGTGTAGCCGCAGACTGTATAACGGGCGATATTAGCTAAGTGGGTTGCTCTGTCAAAGTATTCTCTAAACT
>JAVSBT010438398.1:0-10461 GCA_033118115.1 Pharyngocirrus eroticus
TACGTCGGCATACGCCCAAATGTTTTGAGCAAATCAACAAATTATTTTGGCATCGGCGTATGACGACTTATTCCAGCTTATCACAGCATGCTTTTAGCGTATGCAACCTACTCCTTACCTACTACTAACTTATGTCAACGTACACCAGCGTTTAGGTAAAAATCCTCATACGTTGGAAAATACGTTATAGTGTGACAGCCCCTTTAGGGAAATATTAAAGACAAAATAATGGAAAAATTTAGCTTGTTTAGAAAATACACCACTCCTGTTCCGTTGTTTGCTTTAGTTTTGATATTATAAAGTAAAATCTATGTCAGGTAATTCCATATTGATTAGTTGGGAGATGGGGCCGATCCATTTTTTTCACAATTGATAATTTTTCATTTTTTTCTTAAATTTCTTTGCATTTATGACAAATGTAGATAGCAAAATCAATCAAAAACGTTGTAGTCTTGATTACATATATTTCTTGGAAGCACAGTGTAATCGAGAACTATACTATGAAGAGGTTATAAAAGATATTTGTGAATATTTCATGCAAATTCCAAACATCTCACTTCCTTTCCATTGTTTTGGCTTATAAGGCAGGGTGTAGTCTAAGTAATGTTGAGATAAAAACAAAAATTTCTGATTGCCAGGCCTTTTTTTATTCAAAACAATCCATTGACTAGCTAATCAGACATCTGTAAGCTAAAGTTGTCAAATGTCAAAGTATAAAATATGGGTGAAATATTGTAATTTTAAGAAGAAGACTTTGACAAATTGGCTCTAGAGATGCGCTTTCATTTCCTGAGCTGAAGAGCATAACATTCTATTTGAGCTTGGAATTGACACTCTTTGATTGAACATCAATAGGTAAAATACAACAAAACAAGATCATTATTATGATTGGAAATTTCTTGACAATAAAACATTAAAAAATATATGTGTTTTTTCATTAAATAAAAACCTAAAAAGCAAACAAAAAAGATTGCTGTTTCATAGAAAAACAATCATCTTTCTTGTACATGTACTGATTAGAAATTTTAGAAGAGTGCTTGTGTAGGAAAAATGTTGAACAAAATGTCATCATGTCTTGTTTATTTGGCATCTAAATCTAATATAATTCTAAATTGTGAAGCGTAAAAGTAATCTTTAGCTCCTCATATATTTTTAAGACCTCTAAAAGATGATGTCAGTAGGCCATGAGTTGATAAAACAAATTCAAAAGGAAAATAGATAATAAAGAAAATATAAAGCTGAGAGTGCATTATTTATTAGTAGAAATTGCCTTTAATCATAGGATTATTGTCATAAAATAGCTGTCATAAATCAATAATTATGAAAATCGTAGATTAAGTTTCCCATCAAAATATTCTTATGGCACTATGCACAACTAAACCATTCTGTAAAAGCATCCCAATTATACAATATTTGCAGAAAGTCACTTAGTTTAAAGGAATATACATGTACTGAATATTGTCTTTTCATCTATATTTCAGCAATCAATTTGAACTTAAATTCTATGTGTTATATCTTGTCTTGATACAACCATAAATGTGCAAAAAAAATCAATTAAAATGTGTTTCTTTTTAAACATAGTAAGTTTCAATTTAACAAAATATGTGATATTTTTTTGAATATGTGATATTTTTTTGAATGCAATATATATATTAAAAACAAATCAAGGTGTTTTCTTTTTTTGTTTTCAATATATCAATAACATTTGAGTGCTCTTTCATTATATCTACAAATGTACACTCTTGTCTAACATTTTTATAAAAGGGACAATCAATTATAAAAGGCTTTTCGTCTTATATCAAGATTTCTCCTATTTTGAAACAAGCTATTATATATATAAATATCTGGTTTATATTAACATCTTCAACACTTTAACCAACATAACATACACACACCCCTCCCCACCCTTTTTTCTTCATTCAGTCATTCCAATTCACAATTTTTTTTTGATTTGATACATTACATATACATCAACATAAAAATACAAAAAGACAACAATCAATACAAATCAACCATTACTTTCCTAGCAATAAACTTTTCTTTTCTATCATTACCATCATAATTTAATGAATTTAAAAGGACAAGACTTATATTTTTATAAAACTTATAATAATTTGTCTTTTGGTCACTCCAAATGTATATATACAGGAGTTTGTTCATTTTTCATTTATATAAACCTGAAGATGTAACATACTAGTTACAAAAATTCGTGAAATAAAACACCAAAATGAAAATTACTATTTTCGGAATTGTGATTCTATTTTATTATAATAATGTCTTGCTTCAAAAAAGAAGCAAAATAAAATAATCAAGATATAGTGTATAAAATAGATAATAAAGATACAGAACAGAAAAATTATTCAGTTATTTTTGAAGATGATGCCATGTTATGGATAGAACGCCATGTATATTTTTTTCCAAGTATTGAACATTACAGAATAGAGAATTAGAAAGACAGGTATTGTAAAATATCAATTTTCCTTTGCACTGTAATACTCTGAGATGATGCTATTGTTGAATCAATGAGCAAGAGAAAAACAATGGATTTATACAACCTACTTGTCAAAGTCCTTGGGTAGGGATTGAAAGCTTTAGAACTTCACACAGAAACGTTGTGCATAAGAGTTTTAGTTTTTTTTTCATCAAAATAATTGATTGTTTGTATGCAGGATCTCTGTTGGGTTGCAATGACATGTAGACATATGAAAAAAAAGCAGCTTATTGTTGTGTATGACGTATTCTTCCAACAAAAAGACATTTCTCTTATTGGACAATGTATTGTCAACCATCGATATTCAAAAGAAATATATCCACCAAATCCTATATGTTAAGCATAAAAACAGAACTTGCCCTATAGATATACAATGAATTTTAGACCACTCCAGGCATTTATATAGAACAATTCAATGAACTCCAGCATTCTCCAGGCATACCGATGTCTGGAGAATGCTGGAGTTTATAGATAAAAATGCTATTCTTTATGATCTAATAGACCAAGCCTTGATAAAAAAAGGTTATTCAGTGTGATCAAATGGACCAAACCTTGATTCAAAAAGGCTATTAATTGTGATCTAATACTATACACTGGAAACACCTGAAGACAAAATCAAAAGCCATTTCCTCCCATGGCCCAGGATACACATGTTTATTCATAAACTATACTCGTATTGTTTTAGAGGGGAGATAAGGGTTTGTAAGAGCCTTTTTTTGACATGTTCCAACAAATGTCCAGAACTATCGTTTCAACAAAAAAAATGCAAGTAAAATATATATTGACGACTTACATGCCTACTTTTGTCACTTCAAACAGCCATCATTTTTTATGAAGAGAGAAATTGTCATAGGAATCTATGATGTCATAGCTATAAACATGCTAAAGATGACGTTTTTGAGTTAGATTTTAGCACTGTGTATATCTTTTAATCTTGAAATTTGTAGGATGTAATTCAAATCAGCTTTGTATCATAATTTTTGATATTTTAGAACATGAAGCAGCTTCTACAATTTTCTAAATCAAAAAAGAAACTTTCCAGCCTTTTCAGCTACAATATTAACTTTTACAGTTCTTTGATGATGTAAAATCCACCAATTTGTATCAAAATTCTACTTCATCGTTATCACGATGAAGTAGTTTCTTGGTAAAAAAGGGTTTCTGTGGTGTCATATCCATTTCCTTTAATCTATATAATTCGACCCATGTCTTTGTAAGAAATTGATAATAAAAACTTTAATGATAATTAATTTAATTGTCGCCAATTATCTTTTTACTTAAATTATCAAAGAGAAGGTATATGATTAAAATGATGTAAATGAAATATGCCTATGAATCATGTACAAGCCTACAATTTTGTGACTAAGGATTTTTTTTACAAAGAATTGAATTAAAACTTATTAAACCATAATTTAATGTCATTAGCTTGAAAATGAAATGTTGTTTAATGGGGAGGTGGTGACATGCACAAGCAAATGATATCTTAAATTTTTGAAAAAAACATGTAGCTTCAAAAATGTATAATTTCCTTTTTTTTTTTCTTTTTTTTTTTTTTAGACATGTTACATCAAATGCTAAGAAATTTGAGTATTATCAAACTGTGGCCAATATAAGGATGTTGATAATATAAGCCAAAAATATAAACTTTCATAGCTGCATATTTTAATGAAAATGATAATTTTGGATTATGTTTGCACATATCAAAAAAAGCAATTAGACCCTCACCCCCCTTTAATTAATGTGAATTAAATTTAATCCATGGCAGTAATAGCAGGGATATGAAATATTGGCTATCTATACCTCCTTGGAGCAATCCGTGATTGATCTCTACTGAACTAATCTGGGATTCATTCCTACAAGAACACATAAGGGCATTCCAAATTGATTAGTTTGTCAATGATTTTTTTTGGGGGGGGAGGGGGGGGGGAAATTGGGTCGGTCGTTTTTTTGGATTTTTTTTTATCTTCACATAAATTAGACATCAGTTGGTCTTTTACGTAGATAGTACAAAAAAGCAACATTTTTATAAAAATAAAAAATAATTGTCAATCTCGAAAAAATGGGCCAACTAATTAATTCGGAAAGGCCTAATGGGCAAACTCACAAAATGTTATAGTGACCTCTGACATTGATTCCTTTGAACATTTGATGCACATTACTCTCCAAATTTGAAAAGCACCAAATATAAAATCTTCGATAAAATTCAAAGAAATAATTGCCCTGAAGCCTAAATAATATCACTGTAAAGATATTTTTACATTCCAATATTTAAATGATGAATTTTGTCTGTTAAAACTACTGTATGATAATGAAAGGTTTTAACAACTCTTTTGCAATAAGTACATGTATGTATTACATATTTTATCATGTCTGTTCAAGATGAATAGGGACTGATAGTTATGTTATATGACCTTGAGAAAATGCTTGAATCTGGTGCCAAACAAGTCAATACTCCTTTTCACAAAGTAATGTTTAGAAAAAGGTAGTGCTAATTTGCTTTGATATCACATACAAAAATTATAGCAACATTGAAAAATGCTATGCTTTAATTTAAAGGATTATACTAATCCTTTATGTGTCACCAGAATATTACATAACTATCACACCCTATAGAATACATGTACACTGAACTTTGTCAATAGTGCAAGAAGTCAATACATAAAATAGTATCAATACTACTAAGCCTAAGGTGTAGGTTTTGTATGGGAAACTTTAAAAATGATCATTGTCTAATACATGATGTGTTGAGATTATAGAAAAGAAAAAAAAAGAATAAAGATTGAAAAATAAGGAAAAAAGGAATACAGTATTGGCAACCTTTCAAATGTGACCAAAACGATATAATGTATAAGGAACAGTTAAAAAACAACCTGTATTCTATTTACTTGCCATGTTGATGCATATTCTGACCAAATTTCCCTTGTTAGCAATTTAAAATCCTGTTTTTTTTCATATATTTTCTTACATTTTATTAAAAAAAGTCCTTCATTTATTTTTGCCACCTTTCTTTACAATAAAATCCCCCAATGTTTTTAATATTTTGAATCCTTCTACACATTTTTGAAATCTGCAGTTGCTTGTGGCAATATATCAACAGGTGGCAATAGTACCAAGAGCCAGAAATAATCTTGAAAGCAGGTTTACATATTGAAAAAAAAATCAATAAAATTCTGATATGATCAAAGTGTAATAGTTTGTCACCAGGTGGTGGGACTATGTTTTCATTGGTGAAAGGGGATCTATTTGATACACAATACATGGGCAATTTGATGTATTTTCATCTGTGCATAAAGATATTAATATAAAAATGCTAAACTTTATTATTGCAGAAAAAAACCTGTAAGAACATAGCCTCACGAATCCATATTTTGTATTATGACAACAACATAGGAAACTCATGTTATTACGTTACTTATTACGTTACGTAATTCACACCTCACGTTCAGCAAAGCTATAAAAACCAACCAGTTGATAAAATAATGGCAAATAACAAACCTCAATTTCTTAAAAAGACAACATAAACACCCAAACTTCTACACCCCTACCACTAAATAATTCTTAAAAATTATATGACATGAGTATTATTGAAGCAAGCTATGTTCTTTCAGGTGTTTTTTTGTGTGCAATAATAAAGTTTAGCATTTTTTTATTACTACATGGGCAGTCTTTTTCTAACTACTCCTTTGTTGGCTGTGAAATCATGTATGGGGACTATTAATCATGCCTTGTATTTACCCAATATTTTTCTTACAATGCATAATCAATTACAGCAGAGAAAGGAGCTTATTCTTGTTGTTTGTTTAGCCTTATTTTGGGGGGCAGCAAAGAGTTTTTAAAAAAGTCTTAGGCTGTGTTTAGATACACCTTTTCCAATCGGTTTAAATGTTTATACAATATTGCATTTTGGGAACATGTTGGTTGCTTTTTCTAGCATGTCTTGTTCAACAGATGTTAAGTTGATGTAAGATTTCTCATTTTGTTAATCATATATCTAGATTATCTACTTCACCCCATCAACCATTTAGGTCAACATTCTAATAATCTCATCCAATGAGATATGAACACATTTTGTAAATTGCCTCTCATTTCAGTGAGGATATCCACTGCCTTTAGAATAGTTGATATTTCACATGCAATACTTATAGTTTATTGATAGTTTTGGAAATGTTATAGCTACTAAGAAGTGATCCAAAAATATTTTTGAGTGACACAAGAATATTAAATGCATTTAGTGCAAAGGTCTATAGCACAGGGGATTAAAGAAAACCTTTTGGCCATGAGATACAAGAGACAACTTGGACCATATCATTGTGGACAACATGATACGTTTGTAGAATTCTATTAATTTTGGTGAACATAAGTGTGTCATAACTTCATGCTTTCTTTCATCCAAATATTAGATGAAAACTTGATGCTATGAATCAATTCTTTTTAAATTATTCTCAATGGCTTTCAAAATGTCATTTAATTAGCCTGGTAAGTAAAGATCCAGCTACATTTTCTACATACATGTTCTCAGTGGAAAATTTACGACATTATCTGTATGATACAGGCTGGAGGATCAAAATAAGCTGCATGGAATGTATTGGAAAAATTGTGATCCTTTACAAATTTACCACTTATCTTTTGCTAACATTTAACTTTAGATAATTAACAAATTAAAAATCATGTTTGTTTGAAATCCATTGAAGATTTATATAAATTATGTTGATATTTCAACGATATTTCATAGCCCCCACCAGAACAGTGCTACAATAGCAAAAGTATGCTCACCTTTGATCACCCTTGGGTAAAAAATGTATTTGAAAGTTTGAAACAGGTTTTTATATTCAACAGTTATAATGCTCTTTGTACTTTTGCATGATTTGAATCTGCATACTCGAGAGACATTGAAAATCACATTCACTGCTACACATTCAATTGGACTGACTAGAGAGGGAAACTTAAAAAGTAACTTTAATGTATCATGATTGCATCTTTTTATCAGATCTAATATATAAATTGATCCTAAAGTGGGAAAATCTAATGCTTATTTTCTTTTTAAATGTACTTGTTATTGATTGATATTTTAAGAAAGAAATAACTCAATGGATACAGTACTTCCTCCTCAAGATTGACTTGACCTACAGTTGTGGATTTTTCAATAAGTCAAATAATGTCCAAGTTTGTAGGTGTTACAAATGTCATGTTATGGACAAAAGAGAGAAGCCAACAAACACGAATTTCTAATGTTAACCCATCACTCAATTCAAAGTTGACATCTCAGAATATCCTATTCAAACGTTTTTACAATGCAAGAAATGTCAAGGTTTATGTGTATATGTCATTAGAAAGATTGATTAGATTTTAATTGAAGGTAATTTGGTCTGAAGGTTGAGGCAAAACATTGTTTCCTAAGTTTAAAATTTGTTTTTTTCTCTTATTTGATACCTTTAACAGTATTTCTTAAGTTTGTAAACAAAATATTTGAATTTAATAAGTTCTTTACTTCACAAAAATTATAGACATTTGGCAGCCATTTTGTTTCAGTTATTGGACACCTTAAACTACATTGGTGAGTATGGTAAACAATATTTTTGAATAGATCATGACATTTTTCAAAATATAAACATAAACAATTTAGAATTGTTATAATTTACCAATGCTGCATCATTATAAATGCACTTGCAAAGTTAGGTTAATAGCATTCATTTTTTTCCAAGTCATGTTAATTTGGTCATAATTTTAGAACAAGGATACATTTTTCAATTTAAAAAAAATATACATATTCTATTCCTTGGTGGTGTAAATCTTTGAAAAGAGTATTCAATTATGTTTTTAATACTCTAAGAAAAAATCAATGACGATTATAATGTAAAAGAGGATGCCATTTGGTTTTTCTCTTATCTGACACCTTTAACGGCTAAGTAAAGCTTGGTGTTAAAACAGCTTTTTTGGATTCAGCATGTCCAAAATAGGTAAGCCACTGTTTACCAAGCTCCACTAAAACAAATTTTAGACTCTTTTAATGAAAATAGGGCTAGACTAAACATTGTAATGTTAATCATCCTGTCCCATTTTGGTTTCATGAGTTTGGATTTTTTAGTATCTGGAGAGTCATTAAGAGAAGTAATATTATGCTGCCATGACAAAATATAATGAAACTTTTCTGAAGTTCAATAGTGAATTTGTTTTTTGACTATGTTATATTGAAAAGTCTATCGCAATAGCATATACTAAAAGAAAAAATTGTACTAATTACATAAATTATACTGAATTTAGTTTGGTACATCTGTAAGCTGATCTAAAAGTATACTAGCCTTGAGACAAGTTATGAAATTGACCCCCCCCCCCCCCCCATCCTATGTATGTAGTGTCAGGCTGTCTGAAAATTATAGAGGAGTACCAAAATCAGTTACTTGTCAACTTTGTTTTTCCAAATCTTCAAAGACACTATTAGTCACAATTTACAACTGTATGAATTCAACAAATATAAAAAAGATTAGAGCCTGTGCTAACAAAATTGTATAGTTTAATTAAAATTGCTTGTATTAAATATAATGTAAACTTTTCCCTGTTATATGTATATATATGTATGGATGTCTGTATGAATGTCATAGGGCCCCATGGAAAATCAGCATTGCTGAAACTTGAAAGGGTTACCCTCTTTGAATAAAAAAATCAATACAATATAAAAAATGTAGTTTTGACTAATTTGTTTATATGTTTGTTTGTTTGTTTGTTTGTCTGTTTGTTTGTTAAGGTAATAACTGATTTTAAAGAATTTGTATTCATCCTTGTTCAAATTTAAAAAAATAAAGAATATTTGAATAACAACAGCATTTGAAGTGTGCCAAAAGAACACATCATTATATTTTGCAATTGAATGAATAAATGTTAACCACAAAGCTGTGATATTGTCAAGGTCAAAGGCAATCAAATGAAATTCCATACAGCTTAGGAAATTCTTATTTGGTTTTGCCACATAGTTAGACTAATTGAAGAATGCAGTGAAGTCAATTAAGTACAATTGCTATGGGTCTCTGTTTTATTTTCTGCCAAAACAGCATTTGCAATCCCAATGCATTCATTACAATTTGAGATTTTAAATGTCCACTGCACCATGCTGAAACTTTATTTTGGAAATGCTAACAATCTCAGTCATGATGGTGGCAAAACCAAATTCATGTGCATTAATTGGTACTAAACACAAAATGAAAAAATGTGATCTTTTTGTAAATATTGTAAAAGTCAAATCAATGAACGCCTTGGTACATGGTGTATACATGTATATTGATGAGAATTTGATGTGCATTGTATCTTCTAATGGCCAGCGCACATTTGCGTACAATATGCAGCTAATGTAGCACAAAAGGAAAAAAAGGTTTATTTTAGTGATGAAAAAGCATGAATGATGAAAGATGGAATGCGGATTCGGCTCCAATGTGCTGGGATAAATGGTGATGCCCATTCAAAGCTGATAAATTTGGCTTCCTTTTGCTTTACCAATGTGGCTTACCACCGTCCACACAGTGACAGTATAAATGTAGGCTACATAATTATCATGAATTGTGTTTTGTAAGCTCATCTGTGCATTATATGAGATAAATAAATGACAAACATTTTGTATGCACTATGTCAGAAAGAATTTTATTACAAAGCTTTCGATCTCATTACAAGAACTTGTTCACAGCTTTGTAATCAAATTCTTTCTGACATAGTGCATACAAAATGTTTAAGTCATTTATTTATAATTATCATACAGCAATACATAGTCCAAAAGAAAGAGCAAATAACTTCTGAAGTTAGTAAATTCATGATGTGCTGGCTAACTTATGTAAATATTGTACAATTTTAATACTCAATTTTTTTTTGAAATATTCAAAAAAAGAATCTTGTATGTAGAAAAGAGTGTAACATTGATTGATTGATTGATTTTATTCAGCAAATGTCATAAATACAAAAATAAACAGTATATAGTAGTGTGATGA
>JAVSBT010438509.1:0-10457 GCA_033118115.1 Pharyngocirrus eroticus
TATGTGGTTCTAGAGCAGCGAATTGTAAAGAAAAATACAAATTTGACCTTTCTAAGTATGGATGCATTATTTTGTTTCCCAACAGGATGCAAGCAAAGAGGAAGGGGATGAATATTGGGCAGCAGGAACTGGATATGGGCATAGTAAAAGACCAGGTATGTTAAGAACTTGATGATGAGTGAAGATAAATTGATAGATTAAAACTCTTTGCCTGGTCTCTGTGTGTAGTTTTTTTTCTTTTTTGGCTGAATATTTTGTTGAGGAAGTTGTTATTGTTATTTAACAACAGATTTTTCTTGCTTTGCAGAATGGGATATTCAAGCTTATCTAGCAGCACAAAAAGAAAAGGACAAACAGGTACTGACTCCTCTACCCATCTATATTTGTTTGATTTAGCTTCAGTTTGAACTGATGTTTTTTTTTTCTTCACAGAAAATTCTTTACTTAAGTGCCAGTTGTCATCTTATATCTTCTACATAGGAAATGTTGTTCTCTTTTTAGATTGAATCTGTTTTGCATAGGATTCTACACGACCTCAAGGTGTTATATGCAAATCATGCCCCACAGCTAAAGCCTAGAAGTATTCAAAAGCTCCCTGCAGATTCACCAGAAGCTTCAGCATCTCAATGTATTGACCCAGTAGAAGATGTGTATAACATCCTAGAAGGTTCAGCTATCATTCCCTTTCTTGAAGTAAGGAACTGTTTTGTTAAGCAATTTGAAGTGATTGACTTTCACTGAGTTAAGGATTATTAGAGATTACCTTATCTGCTGAATCAATCGGGGGAAAAAATAGTATTGAATAAGAGTATTTAATCAACAGGAAAAACCATTATGAAAAAAATATTTTTTAGTTTGTTGTGGTCTAATTGGGAAGATTATTTCACATTTTTCATACTTAATGAATTACTTAATTGTATTTGAATTATATTTCTTTTCCAGCAATATCTTAGAGCAGATTCATTCCTAGAAATTTGTAGACACACAGCAGTATGTATGCCATTGATATTTCCCCAATTTTGTTATATAAATACATCAATCAACTTTTTCTATCAAATAATCTCATTAAGATTATGTCCTGAAACCTAGATATTTATGTAACATTAGATATGCATATAAATTGCACAAGCCTTAACAAAATATTTTGTTATAATCATTTGCTGCCTTCTTGATGATGACATTTTTATATCTTGCAAAGAGAAAGAAATCAACTGTTTTCAAACGTGATCATTTCTCTAGGGTGCAAATACATCCGTCCTTATTCAGAAAGAAGTGCTTAGTACTAACAATTATATATTAAAAAGTATAAAACATATGTAGTAAGTTAGTAATATTATAATATTACTGATTGTAATTTCTTACTTTCAGGTATATAAAGTAATTGTAGACATCATAAAAGAAATAGGTAAGTAGAAATATGTCGTTTAAATGGTTGTTGTATATTATTTTATATGAAGGCTAGACTAGAACTGGTTTTGAAGAATTTTACTTTCTTTTAAATTTCTGCAGGTTAAATGAAAAAATGTATTATCAATCCTACATTTGAATGTAACAGGAGTGGTAAGCTTCATATTTCTCATTGCCATATATTTCAATTTTTATTTCAGCAATGCAGCCTCAATTGGTTAGTCTTTTAGGGGGGCTTCCTGGTCAGCCACAATCAGTCTATGAATTGTTAGGTGCATTAGAAAAAAAGGTGAGAGCAAATACATATGTTTCTAGACCAAACTAATACATTGCCATTTATGAATCAGTCTGTTAATTTACCATTTATATGAGTTTTCAATTATCTTTCTTTTTAAATGTTTCAGGCAAATATACTGTTGGCTCACATTTGTAAAGCTGGTAATGGTAGTATACCAAAACCCCCAAAAGAAGAAAAACATAAGAAGAACAAGAATTCCAGCCACACTGAGCCACAACATGCTGTGCATGAAGGAACTATGGAACCCATTCAAGAGTGCTCAGTGGGGACATCCTGTCAACCAGCTATGTCTGACAAAACTGCAGAAGAAAGACTTGCTAGGTGATTAAAGACTTTTCACAAAGTGTTGTTTTCTTTTTCAGGATGGGGAGAAACTTCTAAATTGTAACCTTTCACAATTTTAGTAGCTATTTCTTTTGATTTTTTTCCCTATAAGAATAGGACATTTGTGTCTATACTTTGCTCTCTATACAAGGCTTTCCCCTGTCTATTTACATGACTGTTTACAGAACTGTTCTGTGTTGCTATAGATGGTCAACATCTAGAATTAAGGATCTGATTACCAAACAATGACATAGGGTGATCTTAAAACACTGCAAATTTGATGTAAAGGAAAGAAGGGGTGTTTGTTTAAGAGTCTGAGGGATGGGATGTAATTTGGTTTGTATAGGTTGTGATAATCAGCTTGTTCTTTATCAATTTTCTCATCTTGCTACTTGCTAAAGAAGAAAGTTTGATCATCTTGAATATACATGTATAAACTAAAATGTATGGGTAAAATGATAAGGAAAATATTGTTCTAGTCTCCATTTTTCTCCCATCTTTTCATATTTTAAATACTTAAATCTTAATCCTAAAGCCACCATTCTTGTCACATTCACATATCTACATATTCATTGTTTTTTTTATTGCCACCCCCAGTATGAGAGTCTCCAGGTATTTACCAATGCTACCTTGTGTTGTGGCAGTACACATATTGCTTAAGATACCCATAACTATTAAGATTTTATTCACAAAACGTTTAATTTTGGGTTGTTATATATTTATTTCTTGATGTATTTTTCATCTAATGTTACCCTGTTATGTAGCATAACCTGGTGGACATATGGTTGTTTCTCAAACTTGTGATTTAACGCCTTTTTAAACAAAACTAGAAATCAAAATAGTAATGTTAGATTCACTTTACCTAAGTCTTTTATTTTGCATGTGAATGAAATACAAACAAAAACAGGATATACTAATCAGGATGTGTATTTTTACAAATAAAAACAGCAAAATGCTTTTTGAATAGTCTGTTTTGTAAATAAAAGCATGGAATTATGTAGAGCAACATAATTATCATTTCCACTGCAGCTGGCATGATCTTTTGAAATGTGAGCTTCTCTATTGAAAGTTAAAATTATTCAGGTTACGGTTTGTTATGAAACCTTTCCTTGCTTCTAGCCATTTTCTTATAACACAGATTTATTTAGATAATTCTTTCTTTATCTGTCTACATTGTGAGCAGTACTGAATCATAGTTTTTAAATTGATATTACACACAAAGGAAACCTTTTTTTTTTTTACATTAAGATGAGTTTGGTCTTTAGGATTTTGAAAGCTATGTGTCTTCTTAGTGTAATTGCATAATTCATGTTTGTTTCTTTGCAGAGAATTTGTGGTGCTATACAAAGATATTACAGGTTTGTTGTGATTTTTGATAGTGACTTGCAACTCTGAAGTAGAAAAGTTGTTAGCATTTCAGAGCTTCTGTGGACCAATAGGGTGCAAATTAGATTTTTCTTTTTATGGGGAACCTGTAGTATATTTATCAAGGAAATGACTCAAATTTGAAAAAATCAGGAACCTGTAATACTTTATAGTGGGGATAACACTATTTAGTCGTTTGGGACCCACTCTGCCTGAGATAATCCTAATGAATAATCTTGGAAATGCTATTTGTATATTGAATACACCTGTATGTAGGTATTACTTATTAGCAACAGCATCTTTATATTTTCTTTAGTACAGGAAAATGTAATGCTTATAGTTCTGAATAAAATGAAGAAAACATTTGAAATGGTTCAATTTTGGCAGAGATTTTTTTTCTTCTCAAGAATTACTGAACAATTCTGAAACATATCAACTGTGCTTATTACTGATTTTACTGTGTAAACTTTTGCAGAAGCTTTCAAAAGAGGAGGAATTGATCCAGAGAAGGGTGGAGTATCTAGTCAGAATAGCAATGATGTTATGGAAATATCATTTTGTGATGATGATGTGAGTAATTTTTAAGCATTTTTAAGATTGTGTTCCATTGCAATGTTGTTTATCAAAATATATGAGAAGATTGACTTTCCTGGGTTTTGCTCTACCACTACAACGTTTAATCTTTAGCTTTCATTTTTGGATATTCAGAAAAAGAATGATAATATTATGATGTGGCTTTCTGTTATTGTAATTCTGAATATAAACCATTACAGTGTATTATTCAGTTGTTTCAGACCTTGCAAGTTACACGATTTACCAAATTATTGGTAACCTGACAGGTACATTTTTTAACAAATTCTGTGATTCCTAAAAGGCTTTATTTAATATATAGTTTTATCTGTCTCATTGTTATGGATTTATTCATTTCAGAATGACATCCAAGAAGCCAGATACAAAAAAATAATTAAAGAATATCTATTTGATTCGCATGATGCAGAAAGTAAGTATTGATTGATGTTTTTGGAGGGATAAAAAAATATTGTTTTAAATCATTACACTTTTTTTTGTCTAACAAATATCCTTTTTTTTTTAAATAATATTTTCAATGTGTTTCTTTTCTAGTTGAAGGGCCAAATGTACATAATTATGCAAACGAATTCAAGAAACAGCCCACTCCTTCACAGACACTAGTATTCAGAATAGCTCAGGAGTTGACATCTTTATCTTCGTCGTTGCCATTAGAATTGAGTTCGTCTATCTTTGTCAGAACTGTAAGTTTTCGTTTCTTACTGTATTTAGTGTTTGAGAAACATTGCCAAAGTTAAGAATAACTGTTTCAGCAATTTTCACATATGTTTTGTTAACATTAATTAATTAATTCAGTATACATGGTACATGGTGAAACATCTTGCAACATTGTAAACCAATTTTTTATTCAAGAGATCTAAATCTGCTGTGTTTCTTTTTGCAGGATGATGAAAAATTGACACTCATGAGAGCATTGATAACAGGGTAAGAACGACTACATTAGAGCAGTATGAAAAAAAAGGCAGGATTTTGTTGATTTCTCTTTTAAAATAGTGAAAAGAACACTAGAAACTTGAAAAAGTGTAAACCCTCTATGTCATGTGACTGGTGAAGGCTTCAGTTGATATCGTTTTTTTGATGAAAGATCCTTTTGTTTTTACTACAATTTAATTGTGAGTACTTGTTTTTAACTTTTTATCATGAATGTAAATATTATTAGTTTCTTTTTTTTTATAGCCCTGAAGGAACACCTTATTCAGGAGGTTGTTACCAGTTTGATATTTTCTTTCCATTCCACTATCCCAAAACCCCACCACTAGTCAATCTGCAAACTACAGGAGGTGGAACAGTGCGCTTTAATCCAAATCTCTATAAGTGAGTTATGTATTTCAATTTTTTGTTGTTATTTGGAGTTATGTTGTTATATTATTGTGTACTTACCCTCCCATGAAGAGGATAATTTGATTATTAAACTTGTAGCTGAGATACCAAATATCATTCATTTTGTATTAATCTCTATATTAACTCTTTTCCTATTATAATATCTTCAAATTGGAATATTTGAAATACAGTATGGTTGGCAAACATGATAATTTGAAGAAAATGAATGAGTACTATTAATGCATGTCATAGTTTTGAAGAAAGGAAAAGATGTAAAATTAGATGTTGGAAAGTTACTGAGCTATATTTTAATTTGGATGAAATATCCCTATAGATATAACAATATTGTATTTGTTACTAATTTTAGCTGTGGTAAAGTGTGTCTGTCACTCCTTGGCACCTGGGAAGGACAGCAAGGGGAACAGTGGAATGAAACCACATCAACTGTTCTACAGGTTGGTATATATAATATTCAGATAGACCTCACTGACTTCTTATGATCATTTGTTTATAAGAGAGGGTAGAATATAGAAAATAAATTTAATAACAATTTACGTCAAATTGCAATTGCAATTGCAGCAATAATGTTGATAGGCTACTGACCACAAGACGATATTTAACCCATGCTCTGTAACTATTGTAACTGCATTATAGTCCTCAGTAATCTTGAGGTAATGTTTCTCTACTCCCTAAGGTTCTTGTATCCATCCAGTCACTTATCCTTGTTCCTGAGCCCTATTTCAATGAACCAGGTTATGAAAGAGAGATCGGAACAGACGCGGGAAGAAAGCATAGTGCAGAATATAATGCAGGTACAATATGAACATTTAATGTCTTAATTTTGCAAGATTAAAATTGATTGTAAATTTTGTTTTGAAAGCTGTAAGAAAATGTAGCAATATAAAGAAGGATACAAGCAACTCCTAATAGTTTCATTTTTCATTTGTATGCAAATTTATGCAAGTTAACATTTACATTTTCAGGCAAGTAAGTGTTAATTTACGAAAAAAATGCAAATAAATCCAAATTTGAATTGATTATATTCAGAGTTGCTTTTATCCGTCTTGATATTGAATTGTCAGCTGGTACTGATTGGCAAAATAAATATGTTCAAGATGAGTCTCTTTGCATTTGTTTCACTACATGGATTATCGGGATATGATTAATTGTATGATTGAAAAGAAAATGACTCTTAGTGTAAATGTATTGACAGTAGATATCAAACTACCTTTTTGTTGTAGAAAAAAGTTAATCAACTTTGGAACAAAATGTTTTTGTGAGATAATTTCTTACCTCAAAAACAAAGTTTCTGCCTTCTCTTATACCTTTTTGTTCCTTCTGTAGATGTAAGATTCAACAATATCAAGTATGCCATGTTGAATCAACTGAAAAGTCCAAGTCCTGGTTTTGAAGATGTAATCAAAGCACATTTCTACCTCAAGAGAGACCGAATAATCAATGTAAGCCTCCATCTTTTTATGGGTTTTCCGAAGCAGATATTTTTTTTCTGTTTCCTATTTATATTATTTCACTCTGAACCTACCCACTGTATATAACTTATTAACTATGTACATCATTTATGTGTATTTGCCAAATAAACTAAAATAATTTTACACATGAATATGAGTGATGAAAAAAAGATATTTTTTGTGGTGATCAAAAAGAGTCTGGTGACTTAAAATTCAAACAGTTTGTTACTCTTATTGTGATTAAGGTGAAAGAGGAACTAGTATTCCACTGTGTTGAAATTTCTTGGCATGAACACAGTTTTTTATGTTTTTTGGTAAAACTGTGTGCCTTAAATGTATTGACAGATTGTTACATTTATTGAACAAAGATATTTAAGGCAGGTTTGTTAAAGCCTTCTGAATGATTCATGAATAATTACATATTTGCAAAAGATATTGATTATGTTTTGTTTGTATTTTTCAGGAAACTGCAATATGGCTGGAAGGGGATAAAAGTAGCAGAAGTGTAAAGCTAGAAAAAGCAGTGCATAAACTTCGTCAAGAATTACGTAGACTTGAGCCTCCAAAAAATCTCACAAACATTGTAACAGCAACGCCCTCCTCATCCTCTTCTGCTACAAGTACAGAATCAGATCTAAGAATAGCACACTGTTGATGGCAAAAGTCATTTAGTGCTATAATAAATCACTAGTCCTTTCATCATCCATGTCCATTTGTGTTGTGAAGAAGCAAGCATATCCTAATTGTATCCAATGTCTGTCCAGTGTTTTTTCTAAATTTTGATACACTGACATAATTATAATCCAGTGGGTTTTTTTTAATTTTGATACACGGACATAATTATTGTGTTGTATGATAAAGCTGATTGGTTTATCATTTATAGAACCAGGGATTTACATAATTTGTTTTGCTCTCTCTTTTGTTTTGTTGATAAGACTATATAAGATTTTTGTATGATACGTTATTGTGTCAAACTTATTAAAAGATCTGTTTTATGATTTTGTTTAATTATTCATTGAAGGAGTTTTGTTTAATTAAAGGAACAAGTAAGGGGTTCTTTGCTGTAGTGTATATCTGTGATAAACCTGGACCTGTGAATGTGGCAACCCCTAAAAGAAATTATGCTGCATTCTTATCTAAGGCTTCATTTGTGCATTGCCAGTAAATGGGTTGAAATATTGTATTCAAACTTGAAATGAAAAGGCTATATAGCTGCTTGATGGAATGTGATACTGGATGATATGATCATGGATATTGTTGAAGGTTAGCTTCTAAAGGCTGTCTTTTTGTGTTGTTCACGTTGAGATAGTGTATCTTTAACAGTTCTGACCCAAAATGTAATTCTATCGGTGACAATATTGTAACTAGAGCAGAATTTTTTGGGGTTTTGTTTTTTATATACTAATATATTAAAAAAATAAGGTGCTTGCTTAGTACTTAAAATGTTGACCAGTTGTGTGTTATGTTAAATATATATTAAAGACTGTCAAAATTATGAGATTGATTGCATTTATAAAGTGCATAGTAAGCATGTTGACATGTATTCTGTTACAAATTAATCATTGCTAAAATGTGGGCATTACCTTAACATTCCTCCAAATAAACAAAATGACACCTCTTTATTAACATATCAGTCATTTAAGCTAATATGGCTTCTATGCTTTGTTTGATGCAAAAGTCCACTAGAAGTTAAAATTTCATCTTTAGAGGATTAAGTTCAATCTTTTTCATGTACTGTTTCCATAAAAAAATGATGAAACAAGGTCAAAGATAAATGCTGATATTGTTAGTTTTGACATGCAATTAGGATTGGGATAGAAGTGTTTTCTAAAGCATGTTAAGTTTTCAACTTTTGTATCCCTTCCTGTTTTTTGTGTTGTTAGGCAAGAGAAATATCTTTTAAGAAATCTACAACTCGATCATGCTTAACAGAAAGTATTAACAATAAAATTAAGGGGAATTAAAGTATATTGATGATTTTTTTTTTGTGGACACAGCCTGAGAAATGATTTAATATGGACAGATCAGACTATTGAAAATATTTCAAATGAATGGATTTTGAATCCGGGGTCATTGCTTCTTGTGTGAATGTAAATTGATTGACATGTATATAAATAGATGTATTATCTTCGATATCTTGCACATGGAAATAATGATAAAGTAAAAACAGCATATATAGTTGCAAATGATTTATAAGTGAAATAAAGACTCATTTTTCATTAAGTATTTTCAATGTTTATTTATTATTGGCTTTTTTGTCACTTTGTGCAAAAACAAAACGCTCTATTCCTTATCAAAAAAGAAAGATTGAATAAAGCAATACATGTCGACATTCACATGATTATTTAAATTGTATCTCTCAGTCCACAACTGATTGTCTTCCTCATTGATGTATATCTGGTCAATTCAAGCATTTTGTTATTTATATGCTGCAGCCCATTCCAACATTTCTAAATGTTGGATGAAGGAATTGATAAATCCACATATGGTAGCACTGTTTCGTAAATTAGAAAAAAGTTGAACAGTGTGCATTTTTCACAAGCACCAAAAAATAATTATAAAGACTACTGCTAAGATCTATTCAAAGCCAGGTGAGTGGTCACATGTAAACATCTGTAATTGAAGATACAACAACCTTATGATGGAAATATAACAGATTTTTAGAAAAGCTGTATCATACAATTTCATTACCAATCATCTAAAATAAAAATGTTGCAAATATCATACAATTTTTTCCTCAAGGCCTTAGAGGTGCCATTCCAAGTTTAGCCCTAAGAGCATTTGCTGCAGCAATTTCAACATCCTCTTTGCTTTCTTTGTCTTTTCTATCATGTTTGTTTTTTTTACTACTTCTATGTTGATGTCTTCTGTCATTTTCATCATGCCTGTGCCTGCTTCGTCCTTAAAACAAACATACAAAACTGAGTACATGAAATAATACAAAATCTCATCTTTTCAATGATTTTTTTGTCAGTATATGTAATTTTATCATAAGATGCAATGCAAATACATACCTGAATCTCTGTCCCTATGTCTATCTCTTGACCTTGATCTTCTCCTTCTGTCTCTATCATGGTTATGTCTATGAGACTTTCTTTCCCTTGATTTTGACCTACTTCTCCTATCTCTCCGTCTAAAAGAATGAATTTTCAGGTTTATACTTATATATCTGTGCACACCTTTTACGATATTGGTTGTACTTTACAAAATCAATGATATTATTCACTTAAGTTAAAAGAATTATACCTGTATTGACAAATGTCAATTCTTGAGCTGAATATTGGGTCAGCCATCATAACTATACAAATGCAAAAGACTGAAAAACAAGACTTACTTCCTCGGTGATCTACTCCTACTTCTCTTAAATCTCGGAGATGGACTTCTCTTAGGTCTGTCCCAATCTTTATGACTACTTTTTTTGGCTGGAGAAGGTATTTCAATAGCTCCCTGAAACAGTAATTTTTTTTTGTTGAGATAAGTGTAAATGTAGACATAAGAAAATTACTTTACAGACTAAAAATATATTAAAATTTGTACTTAAAATTATTCCTAGTTGAACAAATTCGTGTTAAAAAAAAGATGGAAGAAAAAGATATTTACAATAAAATGGATTTAAAGGAATACAGCTCTCCAGAAACACACTCATTTGCGTACCTGTATACGTTCACGTGTATGCTTCATTTTAC
>JAVSBT010438731.1:0-10456 GCA_033118115.1 Pharyngocirrus eroticus
TGTTGCTTGATTTATTTTCAAGACAAATACATGTTGTTAAATTTTCGACAATCTTACGATGTCATCTTCAGAACACATCAGCAATAAATCAAGCAACATGATTTTCGGAGTTATTATTATCCTTTATTTCTACAATTCATCAGTTGCAATGGATTCTGGGGAAATTTATACTTCATGTCTCGTATCTATGTGTGATTTCAAACCAGGAGCCAAACTGCATTTCTTGGACCACTAGATTATCTATATAGATCCCTACATTCTGACTAAAGATGGTCCATACAGGGCAGTGGATATTTTTCCTCTTCTCTCAATGAAGAATATGTCTATATTATAGTAGAGATAGGCTGGGACAGTGGATTCTAACATATTAGAAAATAGTTTTGAGTGCAAACCAGTAGATATTTTTACCAACAGGGTTTGCATTTATCTATCACATGCATGGAGTGGTCTACTTTTGAAGTTTATAAAAGCCAAAATAAATTTGATGTTAAAAAAAGATTGTAAGGAGTTTGGAAGTAAGATAACATTTTGGGCACTTTCAATTTAGTTTGTTCATGTCATAAAAAATATGATGTCATGACGTGAACAAGCACTACAGCCTTTGAAATTATACTCATCCTAATATAACAAATATATTGTATAAAGAAAAAATAACACATCAATGATAAACAACAAGAATCCAAATCAAATGCTGAGGATTCAGGTCCTCACTTTTCAGTTTTGATAAATTTGACCCCATATCAATGTACAATTCAGACACCTTCTATCAGACAGTCTAGAAAAAATAAGAGAGAAGAATTCCAGGTGGCCAAAGTGTCAAGAGGACAGCTGCCGTTAGCATTATTGCTGTAGGCTTCATCAAAATGCTTATTTTCACAATTACATGGGTGTAGAGCAGTATTTAATGGTTTCATTTAGGCATCTTTACATGTCTATTCTTTCATTATTTCCTTGTGAATGAGAAAAGAAGAAAGTGTTTTAAAGTTTCCAGACAATCGATATCCAAGAAATTGTACTTCAAGGAGAATGTTGACATCATACACTGTTTAATCTAGTATAAAAATCATGAAATAGCTCTCCTCATGGAATATCATTGTGGACTTTCTATATTGGACAAATGTTTAATTTTTAGGGATGCAAAATCAACAGGTAGATTAGCATTTTCACATGTCAAGTAATAGGTTTGTATATCTAAGGCAAACTGCCGCCTTTGATCTAAAAACATTTGAAAATTCAGGCCAAAGGTGACTGTCCAAAAAAGAATTTATATTGACTTTATGAACATGAGAGCAATCTTGGCATTTTTCTCTTGAAAGTCGGTTGCTGGACACTCGTCAAAAGGAGAGGCCATTAAACAGAATACTACCTGTTACATGTAATCTAAAGCTATCAAATATCTTTGTTTTATGACACGTTTGATGAAAGATTATTTTCATTCAATCATATTTCAGACTGATGTGTACCTTATTGATATTCATGTTGTTCCTTATGGCAAATGCTCAGAATTCCTTTGATCACCAGTCACATCAAAGACTTGTTTCAAAGTTTCAAGAACTAATGAAATACAGCTTAGTATTGTCTTTACTTCACTGATCAAACAAAATATTTTGGCTTGATCTATGATATTTTTTTTTCATTGCATTTGATGTCCACCTACAAAACTTGGCTTAGTTGTTCATGAGGGCAAGCTAACAAGTATTTCATTTGGATTACCAAGAAACTGTAAAAGAAAAAAACACATCTAGAAGTAGATGAATGGGACTCAAAAGAAAACTTGTTACATATTTCCTTAGGTGGTTTATTTCCATGGACTTTCCGGTAGCTTTTTTTTTTTACTTCACATAACTGCCAGTTTTGTTGAATAAGAATTTTGTAACACTTGCTTATCAAGCAATATGAACTATGCATGTAAGTTGATACTCAGGACACTAAAGAAGAAGTTTGGGGTTTCAAAAATATGCAAATTGCAGATGTACTACCCTATCTGTTGGGGTCCTTGATGTTGTTTCTTCTAGAAATGGACATTTGTTGTCACACAGATGCAACAACCATTGGAACATTTGGAGCAAAAAAATGGAAATTTTCCAAGGTAAGGAATTCTAATTTCTCCTTAAAAAAGTATTTGGTGTAGTTTTAATTAATTATTCAAGATATTACTCGGGTGTATCTCAGTATATTTTTGGTATCCATCATAAATGAAGATTTTCAATAAATTTGGCTCTGTTTGCTTTGAGAATTTGTGTTTTTCTGACATTGAAATCCCCATATTACATTACGTTATCTTCAGTTGTATGATACCAACAATATCAAGTTTAATATGAAAGGAATTAAGAATATGATATAAAACAATAACATTTTCTCTTTTAAGAATTGTTTCAAGACATTTCATGATTTAATAAAATGTGTTACATGTTTGCTACGTCATGTTTTATGATAAAGTTGCATTTCCATGGAGTAATATCTTTTTTCCCCCCTTTAATTATATATAGTTATAATATTACAAATAGAAAAAGCTGTGAAATTAAAACCTGATCTCTTTTCTTGTGGCTATGATAATTAATCTGACCTATAATGACCTAGTTGCTAACCTTTTGACAATCAAAATATCAACTTTGATTATTTTAACCACCTCAAATTAGCAAATCTGTGACCCTTTCTCATTTACTCAAATAATGGTCGAGAAACATCTTTAGCCTCTAAGGCATTGCTGTAAATTCTGCTTCCGCTGTACTCTGAATACCTCAGGCATATGTTCTCACTTTTGGAAAATATATGATGAATATGTCCCCCAATATATTTTATATATCATCTTTGTCCACAGGCATATAAAGAATATGATGTGTTAACCATAAAAATATAAGTAATAAAAGAATAATGATAGAACATAGAATAACTTCACTGCAGATGTGTATGCTATCACACATAATAAAATTCAAATCATACATCTTAGAACACCTGAGTTGCGTTTGCTAATATGATTATATTGCTAATATAAATTAAGCAAAATTAATTTAGTGGTGCCGACAAATCACTAACTTGTGTAGCTTAAATTCACTTGCAATCTGCCTAGTGTAAGATTTATGATTTTTAAGAACATTCTGTGTTGAAATTGAGCAAAAGAGAATAATCATATTTTGCAATGTACTAATAGAATGACATTTCAGAATCAAGAAAAAAGAAAATCAGAAAACGATGCAACAGATGCTAAAGAGAAAGGACTATTAAACTTACTTATTATGATGCAGAAGAGAGTGGAGGCGAAAAATGGAATTATTCATGTAAGTCATTTTGTGGACTTAGAAATCAAAATCACTCCCAAAACAGCAACCCTAATTATTTGTTATTACTGTATTTGTAAACAATCTGACACAAGCTTGATAATAATTTTTTTACCAAAAAACAACAAACCAAACTAATGGTATATGACCTATCCAAATGAAATGTATTTTGATTTTATGTTTCAGACAATTGAAGAAGAAAGAGATGTAGATACTTTTTTTGAAGATGACATTGTTCTGACCTTGTCCCAGGCTGAAGTAATCCTCCAAGATTTTTCTCGAAGAAAGAAAAGAAAATTGGCTGAACCTTTATCCAAAAGATGGTCCCTTCCTATACCATACACATTTGATGGAAAACATAGTGAGTTGGTTTACTGTAATGAAAAATGTCTTTCCAAGTCTAGGATTATTTTTGAATTTGTCTTAATTTTACAAACCACATAGAGGATAACTCGATCCAGCACAGGGCTTTTATGCATATGATGGTTTTTAAGAATTACAGTACTTAGGCCATCCCAAATAGATTAATTGTTTATTAGATGCGTCCAGGTCATTTTTTTGATAATTTATTTGAGAAAATTCCAAAATGTTGCTTTTATGTCGAATGTAGGCCACCGAAGTTAATAATAAATGTGTAGGCTCATGGATTTGCTAAAGGGATTTGGAACAATAATGTTGTGTTTCAATCCCAACTAGTTTTGAAATTATCATCTGTCTTTGAATGTAGGATAACTAGAAAAATCTAATGTATGTAAACAATTCCTTGCAGCCTATCAAGAAAAAACAAACATAGAGGATGCTCTATCATATTGGGAAGATCTGACCTGCATCACTTTTAGAGAAAATCCTATTGCAGAGTCCAAACTCCTCTTTGTAAGAGGGAGAGGGTCAGTATACTTTTCATATAATTATAAAACACACCATATCAATTGTCAAGTAGCTTATACACATATGATTAATAAAAGGAGTGATCAATTTAGAATTTTTCAGCTGCTAGACCAGATATTTTTTAAGAAAATGACAATTTTATGCCGGACTGGATAAATCTGTAACATTGGATTGAAACAGTCAAGTCCACTGGTCCAGTGCCTGAATCAATCTCTGACAGTTTCATTCTTTGTTTAGGTGCTGGTCCTATGTTGGCTTTACACACCAGGTGAACCAAACAGTATCAATTGGAGATGGCTGTCAATCTGTAAGTGTTGGTTTTTAAAGAATGCTTGTAACTGAGATAAAGCAACATATTTTGAAAATATTTTTATTTTACAAACAAGAAAATGCTTTAAAAAAACCATGATCTTTTGATCTTATTTGTACAATAGCAAGGGCCATATTCAGTAGCATTTATTTATACCCCTCTCCTCATTTTCCATTAAAATAAATCAATTTTTACTATTTCCTAGAATGGCACAATTGCTCATGAAATTGGTCATGCCATTGGTTTCTGGCATGAGCAGAGTAGACCTGACAGAGATGATTTTATCCAAATACACCAAGACAATGTCACCAAAGGAAAGTTGTACAATTTTGCGAAGAGAACATGGGGCGAAATTGTCACAATGGATATTCCATATGATTTAGGATCAGACATGCACTATGGAGCAAAGGTAGATAAATGTTCTATACATGTAATTATTTTTTCATGTACATGTACTATCAGTATTCATAAAACAGCATAAACACCATGTACAGTACTGTCAAAAATGATTGTACCATGGCATAATTCCTAGTGTAAAATAAGATGTAACATTTGTCTAAGCCACATATGGTATCATTTTAGACCCAAAGCTCATTTTTATGGAATGATATACTGTCCTTTACACTGAATGATCTTTTTTATGCACTATCATTAATCACATAGCAGCAAAAGTGACAAGTAGCACAAGTATGCTGAGAACAATATCATCAAAAGAAAGGCATTGTACCTATACAGGAAAAGTAACACTAAAAGAGTCATAGTATTGTTTATATCAGCATAAGAATAAAGGATGAAAATAGACCTATAAAATCGTAGTCTTGACTTAAGGAAAACATTCCACATAATATAGCATTATAATGCTGTCTTTTAATGTAAAATTAATGGTTGCCTTGCAAATGTTGATTGTAGAATTACATTTAGGAATGTAGCTGCATCAAGAAAACTGTTTGTGGTAATTACAGCAAATGACAGACATCCATTAGTTATTCACCAATTGTTTCAGATGTCACCTACCAGCGTTTGACCTCAGACAATTATCTGATAAAAAATGACAGGCAAAATAGTGGTTGTAACTAACGGCTAGACTGTTTCTCGTGATTGGCCCTCAGGTGGAAAAGAAGCAATCATTCTTGTGTTAATGTGTGCAGGAAATTGTGAAGAAATCTTATAAGCTTTTATAATGGAAGACACTGTATGTTATAATTGATGTCTATGATAAGAAGTGAAAATTAAAGTAAAAGAGTACAATGCCCAGAAAATAGGACCATGGTGAAGCAAAATTTGTCTTAGGAAGGTTAAGAGTTTTCTTTTCTGTCTTGCCCCATTTTGGTGCCCTTGGCAAAAACATTTAGTATCAATTTTCCTTCTTGACTCAGAAAACATTAAATGGGAAAGTAACCTGTGGCAAACAAACATCCTGTCCAGGGGGAGTGAAAACTTTCAGTTGCTTGAACCAATAGACTTAAAAAAAAAACACTTTTATTACATGCCCCCAAAAGGTACATGTACCTCTACATGACCCCAAATGGTACCTCTACATGAAGTTTTTCTTCTCTTGGCTCATAATGCATATTAATATATCCCTGTCTTTTTGTTATGTATGGTTATTCTTTTGATTATAGTTTTATGCTAAAGATCAAAACAATTCCTACACAACTGTCGAAACAAGAGATTGGCTCATGAACAGGGTGATTGGTCAACGTCAAGAACTGTCATTTTATGATGTCAAACTCGCAAACAAAGCATACTGTGACAGTAAGTTATCATATTCAATAGCTTTCTTGAAAACAATTTAAAAGCTACTGACCAATTAAGAGCAGATACTTTAAATATTTTTTCAAATAATGTATATGTATTAAGGTTATAAATAAGAAAAATATCATGAAAATCTGTCCATTTTTGTAAAGACATCTTTCCTTTAAATTTTGGTCATTTTCGCCCAACAGGATTTAAGAACTAAATTGAAAATTTAGTTAATTTAAAAATCCCTTTATTACCTTTATTTATAACATATCAACATTTGGTCATTCTTCTAGCAATTATAAAAAAATACCCTCAAAACTGGACAATCTCCCATTTAAAAGTGTGATTTTTGTTTCATCAAGTACTTCTTCATGAGTGACCAACATTACAACAAAAAATACTGTTCCAACTCAGTGTATACATCTTCACTAATCTTTTTCCTTGTTTTAATATCGTTCTATTCAATCCAGACATTTGTTCCTCTTACGGCATTCAACTTGAAGCACCTTGTCTCAGAGATGGGTACCAAGACCCTAAGAATTGTCACCAATGTCGCTGCCCTGATGGGTTTGGGGGACAGTTTTGTGAGACAGTTAGACCTGGAAAAAATGGTAAAATATTTTTGTTTGATATCAAGGCTTGTTGTATTATATGCAACTTAATTTCCAGGAAAAGATATGGAAAAAAGATAACTGTCCTAATAATGAAGCTATAGAAATTGCTTCTTGTCAACTGCACTTTATTTTAAGGTTTCTTTTTACATAATTATATCAAAGACCAATCTCAACAAATATGGATGTTCCAGATAAAAAAACAGGAAGAACGGAAGTTATCTTCATAGCGCTATTGAAAGCATATTTTAACAAAATAGGATCTGTCTGACTGAAATAAGTGAATAACTGTGACTAAAACTTGCTACAATATATCTCTTTTTTTTTGGTGTGGTTTGGCTACAAAACAAGTATGTCGAAGTAGGTTAGTAGGTCATCTCTATGATAGTCTCAAAAGGATGTAAATGTAACTTTACAAGAACACTTGGCAAGGCTGGTGTAATAAAGTCCTAATAGTGAGCCCTAATAATGATTATGGTTTGTTGTGTTTAACCTCTGTGACTGTCCCATTAGCTTTGGTCATTTTGAGATCAATGGAATCAAAGAAGAATGTCATTGTTCTTGATGAGGTGCAGTTTTAAATCTTGGATACAAATGTTATTTCTAGTAGAAAAGTAAACATAAATTTAACCAAAATCACATTTGTATAAATATAATCATGATAGATGATGCTAATAATCTAATTATTATGAAAATAGACCTAGTGTCATGACAAAAGAAACATCATGTGGTTTTTTAGTTGTCAAAACAAGCTAGTGGTAGCACAACAGAAATGGCCAAATTATGGAACAAACCTTCAATCTTTTAGTATTCATTCTTTCACTGTTTATATTACATTTGCTATAATGAATATTAGGGTGGATTTTTTTATTGAGAAACAAATACAGAAATAGCAGTCCAAAAGCTGACTTTTACAATCGCAATAGAATACAAGATAAATTAGATTAGAAAACAAAGTCAGTCTCCTTCATATGGCTGTTTTATAACAATCAACATATTAAAAGCACAGTGTTTTGTCTTTAAGGAAATAGTGTCAATTTATTATGTCAAAAGTTTCAAAAGGTCGTTTCTTTTTGTAGCATTCTGTGGAGGCCATATTGATGCTCAATACAATGGCACCATCTTCTCGCCAGGATACCCACATATGGGCTACATAGAAAACACACAATGTTCATGGTTAATCAAGGTGGGTGGTTATCCTTCGACATAAACTTAGTAAATTTTATGAGAAATGACACAGATTTATATAACTAATTCATACCTTACTGAGTTACTTTCATTGGCCTTTTAAAAGAATATTATATTACATGTATAACAATTTTGTGTTTATTCAGGGTCCAGTTGGTGTACAGATCTACATTCAGTTTGTCCTCCCCTTTGGTATAGCTGGACATATGGATGTTTGCAAGGACTACGTAGAAATTCGCTACAATGCAAGCTTGTCATACACTGGTGCAAGGTAAATAATAGATACATTTAGAAAAGTTTCTTCAACATCAGAATTATCACTCAGATATCTCAACTTATTTGTGTCGAATATCATAATATTTTAAAGAAAATTAAACCACCAACATCCTAGCTTATTTTAAGAATAAAATATTTTCATGCTAAATTTAGACATTTGTCTAAAAATTTGAGAAGTCTGTCAATTCATTACTCTCCCATCTTTTTTGTTACCTTTTTCCTACTTTTGATTTCAACTACTGAAGGATTTCCTCTCTCAATTTTCAGATTTTGTTGCTTTAATCCTCCACCACTTCCAATAAGATCAGAAACAAATGAAATGTTAGTTTTGTTTCGATCCTTCGATGAAAGCAGACTTTGTGACGACACCAAATTTCCATGGAAATGTCAGATGACCTTTACAGGATTCAGAGCAAATTATTTTGCCAGTAAGACATCATTCAGTCTTCTAATTTATCATACAATTTTTTTTATTTTTTTGAGGAGGGGGGGTAGTCTGTGTCATTGTATACAGTTTGTAGCATTGCTTTGTTCTGTTTAAAGTGGACAGAATACTATGATACATGGAAAAAGTAGAGTTGGACATAACTGAAAATGCCTATTCATAAACTATGATAAAAATAGATTTTTATTTCCATGGTGTTTTCTTTAGAATCCTGTGGTGGGTGTGGAAATTATCATGATGTAGAACAACCACCTTGTGTGAAAAAAGTGAACTATAGATGCTCCCAGTCCTGGCAAGAACAAATAAATGTTCAGTGCCCCATCTGGTGGCAATCTGATGGCTGTGGACCAAGGTAAGGACAGGTCCAATACTAGTAGCCTATTACTCTACATCTAATTAATTACGGAGAAGCAGGTAGATCAAAATATACATATTTTTCAAACTCAAAGTCTGTCAGATAGGTTATGATTTCGAATTCAAAATTTAACTGTATGAGCAATCTCACAAACTAAAGTTGTTACTGTTACACAAAATCATGAATGTCAGACACTCGTTTTTTTAACCTATCCAGAACATGATGGTTATGACCTTGAACTATCATGTATCTCAAAGTAATGCAAATTTTAAAATGTATTTATGTCTCATGTCTTCCTGGATCATCTTGTGAGCTACAGTTATATGCCAGTACACAATAATCAGTATACAAGATGATGGTTATGACCTTGAACTATCATGTATCTCAAAGTAATGCAAATTTTAAAATGTATTTATGTCTCATGTCTTCCTGGATCATCTTGTGAGCTACAGTTATATGCCAGTACACAATAATCAGTATACAAGATCTTTGTTTAATTATTTTTCATTGCCAGGACATGAAGGTCATGGCCTTGAACTGACCTTGTGCTTTCTTGACTTCTGCTACATGCTTGTATTCATAAAAGATTTAACATCAGATAGTTTAGCTCATCTTGTATTTTGAGTTTGTGGTTTGTCTAATTACCTTTTGTGTTGTTTCAGAGTGGTCGATAAGGTCAGATATGTGACCTGTCAAAGGACAGAAAAATACTGCTGTGGTCACTATGTCCTGTATGATGGAATGTGCAGAAGTAAGACATGTTTTGAACATTAACCTTTTTAAATGTTGCTGGTTTGTGGTTGTTGAATATGCATGAGCGTATGTCATAAATTATAATTCTCAATGAAATTCTTAATAAATTGGGGCTAAGTATCTTCGCAAAGGACTCACATGGGGAAAGACAGGGGAACGAACCCTCAACCTACTTATTTCTAGGTGCATGCTTTGTCACTGAGCCACCATACTCAATTTAAATGTCGATATTTGCAATTTTGTATTTAAAGATTTATTTTCCTCTTTTCTTCAAGTTAATAATGCTGCACATATTGTCCAACATAAGAGGTCTTATGACCCTCCAACAACAAACAATGCCTTTGTGGACTATACTCAGATTGCAAACCCTAACCATGGGGATATTCTTCAAAATCCAGAAAGGTTATGGGGTCAATGGTCCCCTTGGAGTAAATGCAGCAGTACCTGTGGTGGGGGAATCAAAGAAAGAACGAGACATTGTCTTGAAGATGGTGCCTGTGGGTAAGCGAAGGTGTATAGTCTGTATTCAAATTAGTAGAGTGGCCAAACCAGAAAAAGTGCTCTAGTTAAGGAGTTTAATGCCCCGGAATATAGATGGAATTTGAAGGT
>JAVSBT010438842.1:2114-15821 GCA_033118115.1 Pharyngocirrus eroticus
AAAAGATCAGGAGCAAAAGTTTCCAAATGACATAGTCTTTATAAAGAATGAAAATTGAAATCCAAATGAGAACCAAACCATTAATCATTCGAATAGATACACGGAACCAAATCAGAGAAATTGTCTCAAAATCTTTCTCTGATTATAATTAACAATAGTACAGCCGTTAATTTTTATTTTTTCTGGTTCACTGCATGTTGTATATAAAGGAAATGACTAACATAAAAAAAATCTTCTTTGATGGATAATACTTCACAATGAGACTATATTTAGAGATGGTGTATTCAATTGTAATGTAAAAACTCCAATTTCCAATTGCACCTCTCTCAATGCTAAAGAAATTTGAGAAGACTAAAAAAAAATCATATTTCTCCACAATTCTAATAAATAAAATGTAACAAAGCCATTTTAATATAATGAGTATACCTTTATACAAGTTTTAGAAAACATATTAGTTAAACCAAAACACTAGAACTCTACATTAATTCTGTCCATAAAATTCCTTACTAACATTTCACTCATTGTTATAAACTTTCAAATATTACAAGTTTAAAAGTTGATACTTTCACACATACTCAAGGGCCTGGTGTGTTTTGGCAAAACTATCACAAGCAGATTGCATCTAAAATCAGTCCTGACATTTATAAACTTGGGATGTGATGCAATATTGCAAATAATGATACATCTTTTACAAATATTTTACTAATCAATTAGAACATGGAGCTTATAATACTCACCAACATTGCATCGTATCGCTGATTGACTTCTTTTTCCGACAGGTTTTGAAATTCACTGACATTCTTGTATGCATCCTCCAACTGTGCAGTTGAAAAAGCATTTCTTTTTGTAGTTTTCCCTTTATCTTTTGTTCGATAGATATTTTTGGTTATACTATCCAGCTATAAAATGTAAAATGTATACATTTAATATCATGAGAATGGAAAATTGAAACAAGGGTCTACTACATACATAACCATATTGTCTTATTTGGCATTTATTAGATTTAGAAACTATGCAGGACAAGATAATAATCCACAATGGGGTTAAAAGTAAAACTGTCCAATCTCTCAGTCTTGTTTAATAGTAAGTGAACACTGATCATTTTTCTCAAAGCAATTATGTCCAAACAAAACTGTTCATCCAAGACAACAAATAATTCAGAAATAACTATATGATGAAATAATTTCCTGAAAGATCATCTACAAGGTGGCTAGAGAAGATGTAGATACCATAATCATATATTTTGTATCCAATAAAATTAAATAAACAAAAACAATACACATCATAATTAAGTCAATAAATGACCTATCTTGAGTTGTCAACAAAGTCAAAGATGTCATTACATAGCATACTTCTGAACAATACCACATTGTGGTTTCTACACGTAGACAACATTGTTTTTTATAGATAATATAACCTTTAAAATTCTTGGAATGGTGTGACATTTATGTGATAAACATCAACAAATCCAGTGTTTAACTCGTGTCCAATAAGTATGGAGAGCAAAAGATTGAAATGTCAAATGTCAAAAATTCAGTCAACTTACAAAACTCCCACTCTTCTTCACAGCTTTTCCCTTGGGTTCCATGGTTGCAATTATTGGATGAGTAGATGATGCCCAGTTCTACTGTGACAACACCAAATGTAACTCATATAGATGCAATAGTGTTATTGAAATCAGTTTTTACATTGATGGCATGCCAAAAATGGGTGGCAAATCCGTCCGCCCAAAGTTTTTGACTGAGATTAATCACGAAATATATGTAAAATCCAAATAAGGTAAATCCAGGATATGATCATAAAGTTGCTTGATACATTTTCTTTAACTTATCACAAATGTCATAACTCTGTTCTTATCCTGTTACAAATTTCATCTCGCTTAGAAAACATCTTTTCTACTTAGCTCCAGTTCCGCCATTCAAACAAGATAACATGAAGGCCAATCAAATAAAGTTTCTTAGTTTACAGTTCGGTTTAAACCAAAAGTGGAAGGGACCATTTGTAAAATTGTATCTGTCATCAAGGACGTATACTCTGATAATTTAACGAAAAGAAAGTCCTCTACGGTCATGCAATAGAAAAACAAGACTTTTTTGTTCCGAAATTGATGTAATAATCATATGTTGCCAATAGAAGGAATTATTCATAAAAAGCCTAAGATGAGGCATGACACTCGCTTCATTCTTCAATGAAGTCTCCCTTTCATTTCCGCAAGTGGGTCATTAGGCCATTATGGCGAATGTACAAGCGCTTCAAAGGCAGGGGTGGTAAGTAAAAAAAACTTTATGTGCTGTAGACAACAATGAAAGAATTTATTTTCTCTTTTTATTTGACCCTATTAATATTATAGAAGTCGATAATATATAATTCAATCCTCGGTTGCCGAAGAAAAGGCTCAAAACTAAAGGATTTGTATGCTTCCTTCCTGTCAGCGTCGTATCTGTCATTGCCATTGGAGTCGAATGACAAGTTGTAAACTGTGAAGCCACTCCTCTTATCAACGAAATCATTTTATTACAAACAGGAAAATGACAACAATTGTGTATATGCAGTAATTAGGGTCATGAGACAGTAAAATGATTAGCGTTCTCATTTATGCATGACGGGATGTTATGCCTGCCAAACACTTGAAACAGTGACATTTGATTTGTACCCCAAGTTCATTCACTTTCACTGTGAAATAATGAATTCTATATGACTTTCTACGATTTGATTATAAGGTCTATTATACTTCTAATAAACTTGTTTGATTGATGCAACGTGTCTTACTTAAAGATAACAAAGCAGAGTTCAGTATCCTACTGATGCAATATGAAAGGAGTAGTAGTAAAGGGATATGGATCAATTATGTCTGACTACATAAGACTTACAAGGAATAATTTACCTTGCTTTACATAGTAGTTTGATACACTATCTTGCCAAACTCCATGAAAATCTCACCTAATTTAACATTGCAGAGATCCAAACTATGATGCAAAAACATAGATTGCTAATCAACTAAATTATACCCCTAAGAAAATAATCAGAAACTGTGTAAAGTTGATATAAGGGTATATATATTTGAATCAATTATGGTTTCGATTAAATATAAAAGTAGAGTATGCGAAACTGAATAGCTTAGTTTCATCAAAAGATATTGAATTTTTGTAGTAAATTACTTCTGTTAGACTTAGTGATGATAAGACACATAATTGTGCCATTTACTTTTTGAGTGTCAATACTGTTACAATTGGTGCCAAAAAATGTGATTTTTCCCCTTCTCATTCCAGGTACCTCACTGCTGAAGGAATAGAAGAGTGTACCGAAAATGGAAAGAGTAGTCCTGATGAAATCGTTAAAGTGGCCTTAGATGTAAGATTGTTTTTTTATTGATTCTGATGTCCATTTGATTCATGTATTTTATACAGAAATCAGAAACTAAACTTGTGTACAGCAAGCATACTAAACTTTTGGTCCTGTTTTTACATTTTCTGTTAATTTACAATTGCATCTTGATTTGCGTCTAGTATTTCCATTCTGCTAATCATTTATAATGATAGAGATGCTAAGTGCTATTCAAAATTTGTTAGTAATTTGAACCAGCAGAACCCTAATGGTTTTTTACTAAACTTTTAATGCTTAATGAAAGGTTAGTATCAACAAAAAATAGTAGAATGTTAGAATTATCCTATTTGATAAAGGTTTAACATATGATGAACAAACATAATTCTTTTCCTATCTTATAGCTTGACTTAAAACAGATTGGTGAGCGCCACCTTCCCGATCCAGCACAAAGATGCAATAAAACAGATACTGTGAGTACTGCTTGTATATATCTATCAAATTGCAAATTACAAATCTTTATAAGTGGTGCTGTGTCTATAGCACAAAGATCGGTTATACACCAATGGCTTAGGTTGGAATCCTGCTTGAGACAAATTCTTTTTGGCAAAAATGAGCTCCTGCTCTGTTACATCTATTAGAAATATCTGGTTTGTCTATCCTTATGGCATGTAAAAGAATACATATGACAATGATCATTAATGCTAAACCTCAGTACCAGGCATATAAACTGACAATATACATTGATCTTTAAACTATTTGTTATCAATCAAAGTGCCATTAAAAGTCGAATTATATATGATTATTTTCCAGGTGGATGGACCATTTGTCTTACAAATTCAAAAAGTTCGAAATATCACAGCACCTAAAGATCATGAAGAGAGTCAAGCAGCCCCACAGATGCTGAAATTGACACTGTCTGATGGACATCAAAGTTGTGTTGCCTTGGAATTAGAAAGTATTAAAAATCTAGGGTAAGTTCAATTCATTGAAAGTTCATGTCATTTACAAAAAAATTATTCCACTTTTTTAAGATTCATTTATTTGGGATATTTTTTTTTTTTTGCAGCTTAAATACACCTCCTGGAACAAAGTTAAAACTTCAAGGGAAAGTGCCTGTAAATCATGGTTTCTTAATGCTGACTAATAATAATGTCCATGTACTTGGAGGTCATGTTGACAAATTGGTAGAAAATTGGGAACTTAAAAGAGTAAGTAGAACACATTATAGAAGAAAGATTAATACTTTAGGAAAATGATAAAAGCAGAAATATTATAGTGGTCATTTAAATCTCCTTGAAGGTGTATTATTAATCAGATTTTGATCAATAATCAATAAACATGTATGCTCTTAGTTTTTCTCAACTTGCATAGCAATATTGTGTGACTCTCTAATCACAGTTGTGTAGAAGAATAGAGTAAGAGCTATATAATAGGATAATAATCTAATTGTTGACACAGTATAACACTTAATGTTAAAATTTTTGCAAACTAGTCACCTATGGTTGTTACACTTATCACAACCAAGAGAACTATGCTGTCATACTCATTACTTTTGATAATGGCATGTGGATAGCAGTGTCATTTTCCACCATTGGCTATGTGATCACTATTAACAAAATTGGTCTGAAAATTATCACAATTATATCCATTCATATGTAAATGTAATGGCATTTCTGCAGATCTTCTTATTTGTGCACTTCTCTTTTTTAGTCATACATTATAATTATGATTTAATTTTTACAGACACTAGCTAAACACACAAGATCAGCTGTTGGAAGTGAAGGTGGTGGGCCTCCTCCATTCATTCCATTTGGACAGAGAAGAAAACAAGATGATGGAAATATTGGAAGAAAGGGTATTTAATTTTAAGATTTGAAAGTATAAGTATTGCACAGAAACCAGGATATTAAATATACACAGGTCAAAATTAGTGTTGCATTGTCCAAATCACTTCTAGGGTTACCAACATATTACCTGTTACAACATTTCAAAGAATGAAGCCATGGGATGTAAATACATTTACTTTTGTAGACAAATGAAAGCCTTTGTTATAACTAATTTCTATTTTTCTCCCTTCTTTTGGCTAGATGACTTCAAATCTCTCAAAGACAAAGACAAAAAGACACCTGAAGATACAGAGTTTGAGCAACAAAGACAAGCAATCATTGACGAAGCCTTGAAATCCAAAGAGGGAGCTAGTCAAAAGAAGTTCACAGGAGGAGTAATGAGTAAACAGGTACCTTTCCAAAGAGATTTAATACTATTTGAAAACCACACATAAACTATAAATGAATGAGCTAAGATGAATACTAATTGAATAAGCCCAGATTTATTGAGCTTATGTTAATTAAAGTAAATTGACATTAAGTTAGATTTAGTTCACCTCCACTCAACAAATCTATGGCTTAACTGAATTGCACATACCAGAAGTTTTGTATCATATTGTTTATCTATATATGCCTTTTCTTTTGTCAACAAGAATAAATATTATATTTTTTGTAATTTCAGGATAGAGATATTGCAAAAATTGTAGAAATGGGTTTCTCTGCAGATCAAGCTAATTATGCTTTAAGACAGTCAAATGGGAATGTAGAAGGAGCAATTACGTATTTATTGAATCAAAAAGGGAGTGATGAATCCTCCTATAATAGAGATAGAGGATCCGGTGATAGAAGAGAGGGAGAAAGAGGAAGGGGGAGAGGTCAGGGTGGTCCCAAAGGAGATCATGACCCAAGACAGGAAAGAGGTAACCAAGGGGCTGTTTTTAGTATTTCTCTAGTTAATATCAACTTTACAGTCGTATATATTGCAATGTGTCATACTTCAATTCGATAATCACATTAATTTAGTTGTAAGAGGACTACTTAAAATTGCTATTGTTGTTTTTGTTTTGAAGGAAGAGGAAGGAGGGGGAAAGATGACGAAGAATATGAAGATGCCCCAAGTAGACCTTCAGCTCCTGCTACTTTATTTGATTTTCTAAACACAAAGATTATTCCTAAAGATGGTAAGTTAATTTATTTTTTTAGTAATGTTTTTCCAGTGACATCTCAAGATATTAAGGGTGTGAAAATTATATTTTCCAAGCCAACTTAGAAACATTTTTCTCTCTGCTATTCAGAACCAGACAAAGATAGCAATGACAAGTCCGGTGAACCAAGAGAGAGTAGATCTCGCAAGTCAAGCGAATCTGAGAAAAGAAGCTTGCCAAACTTACCACCAAGGTTAATCAAGCAACAGCAAAAGAGGGAAGAAGAAAAACAAAGACAACATTATGGAAGAGGGGGTAGAAATGACTATTATGAAAAGCCTCCACAACAGAATTACAGAGACAATTACAGAGGTGGTGGTAATGGTGGTGGTTATGACAATAGACCCCAATACTATGGGAACCCAAGATCTCAAGCACCCCCTCCACAGAAAAATAATTACAGGGAATATAATGATTCAAGACGTAACCCAGATCAAGGTAGACCAGGACACAATGATTCCAATCAAAAAGGTAATTCAGGACCACCCTATGGCAGGCAGAGACAGTATGACAATTATGAAGGACAGTACCAAGAAATTCCATCTAGTCGTTATCAGCAGTCTACCCGTAGAAGGGATAATCAGTATGACAAGAGGGGGGACAATATTAGGGACAAAGATTACAGAGATTACAAGGATAAAGGTGATAGAGATGGAGAAAAATGGAATGAATATAATAATAATGGCCAATATTATGGAAAAGATTCTAATCCACAGAATAATCAAAGCAAACAAGATGCGAGAGGACAAGCATACTCTAATAACAGACAATCTAGACCACAGCGTGGTCAGCCACCAAACTCAGGAAATCAGAGAAATCAATACAGAGGTAGGCCTGGACAACAGAGTGGTCAAGGACCTTCACCACAAAACACACAATCACAACCAAATGTAGAACAAGACCCTAACCAAGGAGGTAAACCACAGCATCAAAGGTCATATCAACAGCCTGTCACTGCACAGTCTGCCCCACAAACACAATCTGCCCCTCAACAACAACAGCAACCACCTCCCCCACCACCACCACAACAACAACAACAGCAGGCAACCCAGCCTATACCACCTCCACAGGAAGTAGTCCAATACCAAGTCATTCAAGCGCAACCCCAGCAACAAAATGGAGAGACTTACATGACACAGCCTGTTCAAGTGAGTCAGGCTTACCTTACAGGCCCTGCACCTCAACTAGTTCAACAAATGCAAGAGATGCAGATGTCTGCAGTAGTGGTGTCATCTACTAGTAACCTCAACCCACATAGCCAAAGTTTTCAACCTGAGAATATTATCTATACAGCTCCAGCACAAATGCAACAGGTCCAGTTATCTACAACTGGCCAACAAGGTTACATTACTATACCACAACAACATCAACTTCAGGTAAGGCATCTTGTTTCTTGATTGACTATTTCCAAAATGCTCTATTTTCAATCTTACAAGGATTTTATGAAAAAAGTAAATACATATATCACAATGCATAGTTAGTAGTTCATTATGGTATTATGTAGTACAAATACTTAAATGCTTGAGACCAACAGTTTTAGGAGCGTAGGAAATAAACAAAATAATAAGATTACATGTCACACAGTAATGATACTGAGCCTTTTTTATGTACACATTTATTTTTTTGTGATTGACAGTATTCACCAGTTTATTCGTATGGAGAAATGGTAATTAGAACATAATAGTGCACTTGGGTTTTCTGATAATATAGGTGAAAAGTTCAACATTTTCCTGTTTGGTTTTGACTCTTTAAACAACTAAATACATGTTTGATACTTTGCTGACGTGGGGATAGATATTCTGACTTCTATGCACCAAGGATTTAAGACCTATACATTTGTGCATTTTAAAATTCTTGTGACAAAAGTCCACATCAGGTTGATTATAACAGCAAACATAAAGAATTCATCACAATTCAGATTATTAATATCACTGGTTAGTCAGTTCTGTCTACAAATATTTCAATTTTGTTAGGTCAATTTGATTGTGTCTTTGTATTACAGTTCAATTGATTAATAACAAGCTTGGACTTTTTGAAATGAAAAAAAATGGGTGGCAGGGGGGGGGGGGGGAGTATTGTTTTTGGAATCTACTGGAAACATTCACAAAAACTGACTCTCAAATTAAAATCTACTAGCACTTACATTTCTTACATTATTACTTAGTTGTAAAGGGTTGCAGAACACTTCAAGTGTAATTTCTGATTTACTGGTACTGGTGTGTTTTTGTTGCACCTATAATATATTCTATTCCTACTTGGAAGCTCTTAGATATTGATATGGCTCATGTTTGTGAAATATATTGATATCTAAACTTTTTGTACTGTCTGCAATCAGTTAATCTTTAGTGAATGTTTGTAATGATATTCTAAGGTTGGAATTGTTTAAATATTACTTCATAGTTTCTCGAATTTGTTGAATTCATTCTGGTTTTTTTTGCAATGCATTCAAGCATAGTAGAAAGTAATTTAAGTTATAATATAATGCAGTTTTGTATTGCTTTTCTTTCTTAGGGTGATGTAGCAGGTCAATTACGACAACCAAGACATTGGAAACCTGGCGATTATTGCATGGCAAAATATTGGGAAGATAAACAGGTATTTATATATTCATATAAGAAGTGATATTGCTTCTTACAGATATTTTTTAAGGTTAAGTCTTGCCTGTCACAAAATAAGAAACATGTTTGAGTAGCTTTTGTTCGATTATTTCAGTACTATAGAGCTTACATCCATGGTGTTGGACCAGATGGAAATTCTTGTTATGTGACTTTCCCAGACTATGGCAATACAGAAAACATTTCAATGTCAGATATTCATCCTGTGCCTAAACAAGCATGGGTAAGTATTCTAAAAATATTTATGAACATTACATTAGATGCATGTCAAGAAATGAGTTGCCCCTTTTTTGAATAAAAGGCACAATTGAATTCATCAATATGCTTGCCATAATCATTCAATGAAAGTGACCAAAAAACATACAGACAAACCTTTCTCTTTTTTAATGTAAATGTTGTTTCTCGTTGATTATTAGGAGACTAACAACATTCAAGGTCCAGCAGTTCCTGTTGCTGTATCATCAGTAGCAGTACAAGGTTCCGTGGCCTCACAGCTGTCTCAGCAGGTACCGGGTATCATAGTCCAAGCACACCCAACTGGTATACCAATGATGACGGGATTTCCCACAGATCAGCCCTATCAAGGCAGTATAGGAAATATGGAGTTTGCACAAGGAGGTGGAGGCGTTCCATACCAAGCTCACATACAAAACAAACAAACTAGGCATTCATATGGAAAACCCATACCTAGAAGTAGGCCAATGTAACTAAACTGCTGTAATTAGGCATTTTCTTACTTTGATTTTTTTCTTTATTCTCCTGTTTGCATCTGTTAATCCTACTTGTCCCTTGTCCTTAAATTGCCAATTTGAAATAGTGTTCTTAGTTGGCTGCTTTCAGTTATTTTGTGCCTGTAAATATGCTGTACAAACCATAAGTGTCTGTTTTTTGTCATGTATGTATATTATATATTGAACAAATTTTGTTTTTTTACAAAATATTGAAAGCACCCAAGTAAGAAACAAAAGGGAAACATATTAAAATGGGAGAGAAACTAACTGTGTTCCAAGTTGTGATACATTCAAACTGCATATAAGACGAGACAAAAGGAAACTAGCATTTACAGATGAAGACTTCACACATTTGTTGTGTGTGTATGTACGAGTGACAGACCCAATATTGTTCCAAATATAGACGTAATTTTATTGCTTGTTTTATAGACACAAAATCACTGGGTGTTAGATATTCTTGAGGTTGTAGGAAGAAAACTATGTAGTAATGAGATTTGTAATTTATTGAGTTGAAAATATTCATTAAATAATAGATTATATCAGTTCTCGCTATTTATGAGCTAAAGAAACAAAACTTGAACACAGATTTAAATATCGTCATGGTATACATTTGATGGGTAATTTTATGAAGTAAATCTCGTGGATTGAAGCACCATTTAACTTTATTCTGTATATGTGGCAACAGCAAAAGTAGGAAAATTGTCACTGTTTTAGAGAATCTTCATTAACAGATACTGTACATGTTTATGTAAAATAGTCTTAGTTGTGTCTACAGTTGCAATATTACAAATGAATTTATTAAATATTTTATAAGCATGATTAGACTTACAGTATATCTACTTTTCTGTTTTTGGTAAAAGCAACTTTCATAGCAATAATTATTAACAAGGACTGTAAAATGGTCTACATGATATTATAGGGTAGGAAAAGGGAATTAAATCTTAGTGTTATCTGTATCCTTTAATTTTGTTATAATTGTTCATTTGTGACTCTTTGTTGTTTTCATTCAGGTCAAAATTGTCAAATGTATACTTGATGTTGTGTGTTTAACCCTCCAAATTTTTTCCCAACTATCCAAAAATGAACTTGCCACAATTTTATTTATTCAAATTTTTGCTTGAATAAAAATGTAACAAAACCTAAATTTCTTATGGAATAAAGATTTGTAAATAATCTTGATATATGTGCATATCTTGCATCAAGTTTTTTCATAAAGGTTACATACTGAATTAGATATATGTATCAGATATGCTGGGAGGCGGTTTCACATTAATAGTCACATATCAATCCTTATAAATGGTGAAGCATAAACATGTTATAAAACTGATAAGTAATTAAAATTTCCTTTTAAAGTAATTATGATGGTTTGAAATGTTACAATACTGTACATTCTTAAATAATGTGTATTTGTAATTCTTTGTAAATCTTGGTCTGTTATTTTTGTCACTATGTAGTTGTATATTAGAGAAATGTGGTCAGATGTTGGGTCTGTCACTCAAAGTGTTCAAATAAAAAGTCAAAAAAATCCATTCTATGATTTGTTTTCTTTTCGGGTGATAATTATTGTATACAGGTGCTTTGGAACCTTTTGGAAAAAGAGATAACCACAAGAATTTAGGGCCTGGTTTTATTAGGGAGGTCCGAGGAGATCTCCAATGTATTGGCCAGTTTCCATTAGTAGCTTTCTAAATACTTGGGATAGTAATGGAGAAAAATTTAAAAAGCTTTGGAGAGATGCACATGTTCAAACAAAGAAATCAAACTTTGTCAACACAAAATGACAGAAATAAAGAACTTTATTCAGCTGACTTACATGTAGGTGGGGGCTAGACAATTTCCATCAAAAATATTGTAACCTAGCCAATTTTATAAGTTACAATCAAGTTGCCTCTTCAACCTCACTCTAGATTTGAATATCAATATTGTCAGAAAAAATATCATGTTTTACTGAAAACTCTTAACACAAGAGAATTGCATAGAGGAGTTTTTCAAGTGTTTCCTTCCATAACATTCATAAATCTTAAAATATGTATTGCCAAGAATACTAAAATACTTGCAATTGATATCCTTCTATAGAAAAATTGTTACCCATGAAATACAGGATAGACTAGCCTAAACACGAAAACTATTCCAAGTTTACTTTTAAGTGGTTGGTCTTTCATGAAAAAACACTCCGAAACTACCACATGCTCAGCTACAAAATTTTTGTGATAAAAAATCTGTAAGCACACAACATATTCCATTTAAAAAGCTATCACAGAGACAAACTATGACTGCAACATTGAAGTAGTGAATCTTAAACTACCGAAGAAAAATGTTTCATTAAAAATTGCAAATAGTTTGACAACTGTTTCATACTGGGGAATTTGTTCCATGGCTTGGAACTGTTCTTCACTAAAGTCCGTCATCAGCTTTCTTTACACTTCTTCAGTATTTCAAGAATTGTGAAATTTGATATCAAACACTAAAAGGGGCAATTGTAAAAATATCAAACCAAGTGAGCTCAAACTTGAAAATTAACTTGATCATTGCTTGACAAGATTTATTTTTCTTCTTTTTTCAAACCTCTACATATGATACCCACATTCAATCAAACGATTTTAAATGACTATCATGTATTTTCTTTGTCTATAAAACATAAAACTCTTGACTTGCCCTGCAAGCTTATTCCACACAATCAACATTAACAAACATAGAACAATCACTGAACAGAGTTCAGAATTAACATGGCAGTTCAGAATTTAAAGTATTTTTAAAAAGGGATGTCATACATACAACCAAGAACGATATTTTTCTAGATTCTTTTCATCTTGCAGCTATACAAAAGTTTTCTAAAAAACATCTTAAATGCAACAACATCAATTTTGTCATAGGCTAGCACAAGACAAAGTAGATTTACTCAATTTGATGATTTATATACCAAAAAATCTTCCAATTGTGGTTTTAATCAACAAATTGCTTTGGTAATTATTGAGAGCATTTTTTTGTGCATTTTTTCATATAAATAATCTAAAAATCATCCTATTCTAACATCCTGATTCAATTAATGCTGTTCAGTAACAGTCAATAGTGTTTAAGATCCATAATATGTATCACAACCATCAGACATGACTAGTATCTCCTTTTTTGCATTCTGTGCTTGCTGACACCTGAGCAACAAGATCCAAGAATTTTGAAGCATAATCCATGCTATTTTCATTCATCATACATTGGAGGGTTTGATCAACCTATTCAATTGAGAGAAAAAAAAAGTCATTTAAAGTGAATTGATCATCAGGTAAATTTTGTGTGTTTCATAACCGCTATTCCAAAATTAGGAAGTCAAAGCGAACTGGAAAGTTTATACCCTGTTTCTTTTTTTCTTGGGCCTTCTAATTTGTACAAATGTTTGCCATTTCCTTTACAATATCCTAAATATAGCTCAGACAAAAAGAACAATATGATTTATCACATCTATACAGAGTAAAAAATACTTACATCAAATCCTTTGGAGAGGCTATCTCTGGAGAGGCTATCTCTGGAGCTTTCATTGATAACAACTGCATTTGGCATATTAGGATTGGCTGAACCAAGAGTTGGATTTGCAGACGTCTTTTTCAGAGGTGATTCTGATAGCAAATTGCTCAAAGAAAAGTCCTGAAAGTAATGAATCAAATATTTGAAATAAAAGTGGAAAAAAATCAGGAAAAAAAATTTAGAGCAATTTTTCTTTTCTTGAATTTCAGCAGATAGATTTCAACTTTTAGGGAATGTCTCAAAGTCATGCAAGATTTCAAGTGCAAGATATTACCTCTCCTCCAAGCCACTGATTCTCTGGCCCAATGTTGTTTAATTTAAAACCTTTAGTAGGACTAGAATTTGGTGTTCTACAAGAGTCTGTCTCTGTGCTTTTGGATGTCCCAATAAGTCCTAATTGAAAAAAAAAGTACAAATATTTAACCAATGGTTTTATTTGTATATCATATAAAAAATACATCAATATAAACAAACAAACAAACAAACAAAC
>JAVSBT010438954.1:0-10456 GCA_033118115.1 Pharyngocirrus eroticus
TTTGTTGGAGACTTTGTTTGGCCATTTAACCCCAATCAATTTTCGAAGTAGCCTTCTGTGGAAGCTATTCACAGTATATAAAGTCTGTGTCATAGTCCAGAGTTCACAACTTATAAGAGTTTAAATGATATGGCCAAATTCTTATAAACACCTGAAATTGTCATCAAAGCTCAGACATTTTTTCGACTCAATTTACCAAACTGACTAAAAATTCTGCCGTTTATTATCAAAAGAAAAAAGAAAAATGTTGCATGTTAGATTGCCTTTTTGTGCTGAAAAATGAGGGTCCTGTTTAAAACATTAAAGTTTATTGCAACTTTAGCAAAATATCTGACACAAAGAGATTGCTTCTATTTGCTTGTATTTTTATTTTGACGAGACAGAAGAACCCTCTGTTCCTGGTCCAATAGAAAGTCCTTCTAAAACTGCATACTCTGTTACTATCAAATGGAAACAATTCAGTCGGGTCCCTGGTGAAGGAGAAAGATACTACATGTATGATGTTGTGTACAGAAGAAATAGCCAAATCACTGTAGGATTAGATAAATTACCACATATCAAAGGTCAGGTAAACCAGACAGCTACAGTAACTGGTCTGCGGCCTAATACTGACTATGAATTCTGGATAAAACCTTACAGAGTCTGGGGGAATGAAACAGATTATGGCTGGGACTCCACAGTGACAAAATTTAAAACCAAGGATGGACGTAAGTACTAAGTACCATATTTGTCATGATTTATGTTGATTTGACCGATAGTGTTAAGCTCTCTTCCTTGGTATATATTTCAATATGCTTCAAATATTCTGTCTATTTCAACAGGTATTTAATCTGACCAAAACCTTGGATTAAAGCAGAGAATCAGTATGCTATTTTGCATTGGTTGTAATCACAGCATAGTAAAAATAGATACTCTGAGGAAAATTATACATGTAAATGTTACAAGCTGGAATATCGGTTGCATTGTCTTTGAGATCCCAATCGTACCCTGTACATTTGACCAAACACATTAAGATCTTAGTTCACACAAACATGTTTATGCCTTTATACAGCTAGAACAATCTCTCCTAGCTCACCAAGCATTCGAACTACCCCCAAAACCTCTGATGGATCTTCTAGTGCCACAAGCAGTTCACCTTCTTCTTCATCGATTACTGCCACAACAAAAAAAAAAACTACCACAACAACAAAAACCAACTCAGACACACAATCCACTTCCATATTTATAACTGGAACCACTCAAGGAATTACTGAAGCAATTGATAAGCAAAGTTCCATGGCAGCTGCAGCTGGTGGTGGATTAGGACTTGTTGTGTTGATCATAATGGTAATTATCATTGTGATTGCCATACGAAGGTATTAGACACTGAAATTATCTTATTTTTATTACTTCAAAGATGATTGTTATTGCAATATTGTTTTTGTTGAAAATGACAATTTGTATTGGCAATGATATTCAGCTGGTTTCATCTGTGCTGTGTGAACCAGAAATGTCTGGCTTGTTTCCCCATCCAGCAGAAAGGATGTAAAATGTGTATGCATGTCATGGATTCTGTCTCCATAGCACATAAAAAAATGCAGATAATCAAGGCTGAAACAATGTTGTTGTTTGCCTCTCAATATCTACTTTATTACGAGTATGTTTTAATGTGAAATTCTTTCTCTTTTTAAATTTTCAAGGAGCAGAAAAAAATCTACAGTGGCAGATGATGGATACTTAGAGCCACCAAAAAAAGAAACAAATGGAGCAGGTAAGATAATCATAGTCCTATTTAAAAAAATCATAAGTAATTTATGATACAAAAACAATTTTCATATCACGTCAAAAAAAGTAGAGACATTGTATTTTCCTAACCTCTTTAATTCTTTATATTTGTACTGTTTCTTTAAAAAATGTAGTAGTTGTTATAAAATGAAACACCCTTGCTGTCCCTTAGCATTATATAATGTTGAAATGAGTGGTGATAAGAACTATGGTTTGTTTTTTATTACCATTTAATATCTTTCCTATATTTGACAGCTGTATATTCCAATGTAAATGAGACAAAGGCAGTGGTTCCTTCTACTTCCAACCACAGTACAGAAGACCACTATGCTACTGTGGACAAAGCAGACTCTGATAAGAAAGGTTTTATATTTTTTACATAGAAGTCATTCTTACAAAATTCAATTTTAGTACTTTTTACCGATTTTGGATCTAATTATTCAAGAACTTTCTAACAAAACGTATGTATAGTATTTAATTTTTGATTTGGTTTTAGTCTATATTGTATGGCCTATTATTACATGTAAGCAAATAAAAAAAGATACATCAGACCCATGCATACATGTACCACTACAAAGCCTGTGGCCCATTTCCGTTGTGTTCTTTATAATTTGCTTTTTGTGATAAAATTAGGAATTTATGAAAATGAGAAAATAGATCCACTAGAATCAGTTGGAGCAGTGTATGCTGAAGTACAAAAGAAATCAAAGAAAATGAAACATCTCAAAGTATCTGAACTTGAAGGGTATATTGAAGCAAAATTCAAAGAAAAAGATGGATTCAAAAATGAATACACAGTAAGTTTATCAAAAGAAAAAATGCTTTCATCGATATTTTTATTACATCAACAGAACACATAATATGTGAAGAAATTAACTGCATGCAAAAGAATGTTGCATTAATTGTCTTAGTGTTTGCATTATTATTAATGCATTTTCTCTGTGCTGCAGTCTATTCCATCTGGGGCTACAAAATCCTGTGACGTTGGAACCATAGAACAAAACAAAACCAAAAACAGATTTTTGAACATCAGAGCATGTAAGAAATGTTTTTTCTCTTTTGTATAATATATCAAATTAAAAGGAATATCTGTTTAGTTCCAAAGACATGAACTACCATTATAGCACAGAGGGGGATGGAAGGGAGGGGAGATTTCCAACTCTATTTTCATGCTTTCAGAGAAATAATGAGACAAATAAAAACTTTTCTTTTACACAGCCTGTGAGTTTTAACACAAAAGTTTTTAGTGCAAAACATGAATCAATAAATTCAATTCATTTTACTAAAATAGTATCTATTACATTATCATAATTTAGATGACCACTCAAGAGTCATTCTTGAAAAGAATGAAGGGGATGAATTCTCAGACTATATCAATGCAAGCTACATTACAGTGAGTTTTTCAAATTTTCAATGATCAGAAATATGATAATGATGATTTTATTCTCAATAAGTGTAATTATACTGATATTGATCATATGTAAATAAAAGAAGTAATGGCAAAGTTTCATATTTTATAAATTACTTTGCTTTCTTGACAAAACTTCTTTCAAAATAATTGATTTGTTTATATAACTCCAACAGGGTTACAACAATAAGGACAAGGCATATATTGCAACACAAGGTTAGTACATATGGTTTTCATAATTATGATTTTAGAATTTACAATACCTTAAACTTTTTAGATTGAGGTGATTGATTTCTAAAAATAATCTTTTATGTTAAGGTCCCAAGCAAAAAACTATCAACGATTTTTGGCAAATGATTTGGCAAGTAAAGGCAAATAGAATAATTATGGTCACAAATCTAATTGAAAAGGGAAAGGTAAGTAAAGTGACATATTTTCATTCCTAGAGAGTTATAGGATACGTAATTTAAAATCATTCAAAGCTGTAAATTAAATCATTTTCTACATCAAGGGCAAAAAAAAAATCGAAATATTGTTTCCTTTGGCATTGTTCTATTTTTCTTATACATTTCTTGTCCAAGGTAATAATATGTTATAATTGCAAACAGCTATGTGTCCTTGATTTTGCTATAATTCTTACAGAACAAGTGTGCCCCTTATTGGCCAGTAATGTTAGGCCAGGACACCAGAGCTGGAGTCTTTACCATCAAGTCTACATCCACTGAAAAGTTGGTAAACTTTACCACTAGTGTCTTGTCAGTCAAAAAAGGGGTAGGTATAAACACATTTTTATTAATGCAATTTTGTCTTATCATCTTCATATATTTATTCTCTAGATGAAGTTTAGTAAAATATCTTTATACCGGTATTCTTTATCTATGCAGCAAATAGAATCTATGAATTCATTTTCCTTGTAGAATGAAACTCTTCTTGTTAGACATTTCCACTTCACTGCCTGGCCAGACCATGATGTTCCTGATTATGCCACAGCCTTGCTGGATTTCCATCACAGGATCAGATCCTTTGATAATGAGTCAAGGGGTCCATTGGTCATTCACTGCAGGTAAGTAAGAGACACAAAAGGTTGAGAATTATTGAAGGAAATAATAAGTTAACCCCTAACATTTATTATGGTTAGACACATTTTTAAACCCAAAGGACTTAATGATCGATATTGGAAAAAATAGCTTTTTAATTTATTCCAAAAATGTGTCTAACAACAGCCACTAAAAACATCTTCCTTTTTTGACCTAGTGCTGGTGTAGGTAGGACAGGTACATTCATAGCCATTGATCATGCCATTGACAAAGCAGAAACCGTAGGTGAAGTTGACATTCTTGGATGTACAAGAGCTATGAGAGAAGAAAGAATCAACATGATACAAACTGAGGTAAAGAGCAGGGCACACAATGTTATGACTCTTGCACACACATTTGAAAAGATAGTCTATAGTTGCTTTGAGGGATTCTGAATTGAAATTATGTTTTTCAATCTTCATCTTTTAGGCCCAGTACATTTTTGTCTACAAAGCTGTATTGGAAGCTACAGAATGTGGAGATACCACAATAAAAAGTTCAAGAATCCAAGATACATTGAATAAACTAATAACTGAAGACTCAGCCATGAAAATGACACCTTTGCAACACCAATTTCAGGTAAAAATTAGACAATAGGCCCTTCAAGTCTCTTGATATCAAAGTCAATGTCAAAGATATACCATTTTTAAAAGTAGAGACAAATGGATACCCATGGAGTGTTAACAATTTGAGTTAAGAATAAATAATTGGTGAAATTGAAGTCATATCTGGTTCTCAATTCCACAGGTTTTGCAAAAATACAGACCTGCATTAAAGAGTAAGAAAGCGGCTGGACTACAAGTAAATAATGAAAATAAGAACAGGGACCAAAATATTATACCAGGTAATAATGTCACATTAGTTGTTAAACTGAATATATTTTTTAGTAAGAAATATAATTCATGCAAGTACTTCTGGGAATGATTCTTTATTTTGGGAAATTGCTTAAAATGAAATTAAGTTTGGTCTAAGGGTGTACCTAAATTCTTTTACAGCCAATCGCCTGAGGCCAATACTAGGTGGGCCTCTTTCTACAGTGCAAGGACAAACGGATTATATAAATGCTACCTTTGTTGATGTAAGTAAAATGATATGAGATAAGATAAGATAAGTTTATTTGAAAACATCCTTCAACTTTGTAATAAGTGTCCATTGCCAACTGATAATTCCCCAAAATAAAATAAAACAATAACTCCAAAAATAATATATTTGTTTGGTTTCTTTTAAGCCCGTGTCACACATTACCGAGTACCTAGTAAAAAATGGCCAATATGTTTCTCACATGTCCTTACCTGGTTCTTACCAGCAGTACACTCGTCGGTACTCTGTGATTGTTAGGTTTGCCTGTTCATCACGAACGGACAATTTTGTGTTGCACAAATTGTCCGTTCGTGAATAACGAGTAAATTACTTGTTACGCGAAAGGTACTCACCTGTTATACGTCTGTTTTACATGTTATACTATCTTTCCACCCATGTTATATGATAGGTACATGCCTGGTGTAGACTCGTTGGTACCACTCTATAACAGTTGAGTACCAGGTGTGGAAGGAATGAATAACAGATAAAACAAATGCAGAACAAGTAAAAACCTAGTGATAACAAGTGACACACGTGAATAATATTATGCTGCCCTCTACTAATCAGTAATCACTCATATAAAAAATGGTCGCACAACTTCTGTCTTCACTTTGACTTCAATTGCGAAGGAGTGCACTAATATGAATCGGCTGAAATACTGTGCTGCATTAGTACAAGTAGAAATAGTAGCAAACGCTAATATGTATGCATATCATATTTGCACAAAAAGAAAAAGAAGAAGAGCCACGCAAAGAAGATGGTGGACACGTGCATGGCTATTTTCAACCTATAACTTTTATTTGGTTTCCTTGTTTTCTTTGGTTCTTTTTCTTTTTGAGACGATTTATTTCATGATTCATTATGTGCAATTTGTACATTTTCTTCAGATGCTCCAGATGAACTTTCATTGTCTGTATTATAAGGAGAATTTCAGACCACTGGCCCTTCCCCGACCCCTACTCCCACGACCACGGGTAGCCTGTTTCTTTTTAACTGTTGTTGGACTGCATAGATAAAATAACCATGCAACTGTCAAATATATAGTGTTCAGTCAACTGTCACATGATCCCTGTTCACACGTTACGTTTACGTCATATAACTCTTCTTTTCCCGCAACTCGTACGTTCCGTCTTTTACTCACAAATTATGTACTCTTTACTCGCCTGTTAGTGCAAGTCGATATACTAGCTACATACCAGTTGGTTACCTGTTTTGTATGCTACTCACCTGTTACTTACCTGTTCCTTATCAGTACATTTTTGCTAAATTAGCACCGGGTACGACCATGTAACAACATATTGGCCATTTTTTACTAGGTACTCGTCCGTTAGTGCTTACTCGGTAATGTGTGACACAGGCTTTACAAATTACATAAGGTTAAACTTTTGACTATCTTACAATGTTCAAAAAATATATCACCATTTCAATTGTCTTGAGAGTCATATTAAAATAAGGAAAATACAACAACATAATGAGATAAATAGAATAGTCTTTCCTGTGCTGTGTAAAATCTTTGGGGCTTTGTAAAGCCGGACAATTAAGTAAATGAGAAGCAGCAAACAGACAAAGAGGGACACAACTTGTGGCTATGAGTTGTAAGTCCATCGTAAATTTGAATATTGCTATATGGTTATGATTTTCTACAATTTATTTTTAAAAACATACTAGTAAAAAGAGATAACCATGAAATACATTTACATCATACATTCATTATGACTTCTGCTTTTCCTGATAAGGGTTATGAGAAAGCAGATACCTACATAATGACTCAGATGCCCCTTCCCCATACAATACCAGACCTATGGAGGCTAATGTTTGATCACAAACTCAAGACTATTGTCATGTTGAATGACATGGACCCAAAAGATGAGGTAATTCTGGGAAAAGTTTTAGTCATTATTCACTCACTATTAGAAATGTTCTTTTATGGAATTGTATTAAAAAACGTTCATGAAATGTAATTTAATTCTAGGCAACTTGCTTTTTTTTCAGTCTTGTCAGCCTTATTGGCCAGAAGATAACACCCCCTTGCATTATGGTCCACTCCAAGTAGAACTGGTAAACATTGAAAATGATCCAAGCGGAAATATCACTACAAGAGAGCTGCACATTTCCAAGGGGGTAATATCTGCAAGAAGATTTCTACAAAATGATCTTATTATCATTTTTCAAAGAATTTCCCCTAATAGAAGTGATCAAACATAGACACAGATTCATTTAAATTCAGGGGTGTTCTGATTTATCTTTCAGGGTGTAAAAGGTATCACAGTGAAGCAGTTCCATCTGTTCACCTGGACATCAAGAGCTGTACCTGAGCCATCCTCCCTTCTAAAGCTAATGGATACTGTGCAAAGCTGGCAGCAGCAAAGCGAGAACAGGCCTCCAGTCATACATTGCATGTGGGTTATGATATTTAGATGAGAATATTTGCTAACTTGTTATTAGAAGACTGATATTCATTTTTCTTATTTCATTGTTTATTATAATAACATTTATGATAATAAGTAAATATTGATAAAAGTAATAATAAAATGATAATAATGCTTAATTTATTAAACAGTATTAGTTTATTTTCAATAGATTTTGCCTACTCACAAATAAATGATATCGTTTTTCTTGCCAAAGATTACGAATTTGATGACTTTTTTTTAAATGTTCTGCATTGTTGTGTTTCATACAGGAATGGTTCTGAAAGAAGTGGAATATATTGTGTAGCAAACTATATCTTGGAGCAATTGAAAATTAACAGAGATTTTAATATCTACAGTGCTATCAAACTCATGAGAGAAGCAAGGCCACAGATCATTACATCACTGGTATGTAGATTTATCATCATCCTAATTAGCCTTTTAAATCTTTTTGAAAAATGATATGATCTCAAAAAGTTTGTTTCATAAACAAGTGTATGGTTTCAACATTTCTAGAAAAAAAAGAGATACACCTAGAAAGTTATTTTTACATTTTTAATTCAAACATTTCTGAGGTTTCCACATTACAAAATAGAGTGTAAAAGCAATAATGTTACAGAATTTCTCCCCCTTTATGTGGGCATATGCACTACAATAAGTAACTAGATTATTTTTATTTCTATTCTTAGGAACAATACCAGTTCTTGCATAACTTTGCTGCTGAATACATACAGGAGAATGAAGCTTATGCAAACTTCAAAATGTGAAAACAATTAAACCAAAAGTAACAGAATTTTACCTATCATTGAAAATAAGACAGTGGCTAATCAGAGATATTTACTTTGAGGGGATAGACATTGCAATAACTTTAAGCCAAACTTATGAATATTTATTATTTCTAGGCAAAACAGCAAGCAATTATAATATTAGTCTTAATTGTAGATTTTCATAATAGGTGAATCAACAAAGCTTTGAGGCCAAACAAACTGTGATATATTCAAGAATTAAAAGTATTTTTTTAATATCAAAACTCTTTATATATAAAAGCAATTATGTATCACATGACATGCTGGGCAATGTCTATTTAATTTAACTGAAATTATACTCAACTGACATTTTAATAAAAAAAGAGATGAAATGTATAATGTTTGAAACTTGTTGTCTTTTATATTTACATAATTAAAGTTATGCACTTGTCAAGAGGACTGAGGTACTCAAAGTAATGGACATGTTGTTATAAGCTAGTCATAAAAATATGTCCATTCCAATCAGATTGAAAATATTTGAAAAAAAAAATTATTACCAAAAGTTTATGATTTACAACTTTTCCCATTCACTATAAGACGTTGTGAATAGACCTTACGTGTTTGTAGCAAATCAATTCCTTGTTCATGTTCATGTTGCTTTCCTCATATTCATAATACTAAAGAAATTCGCTTACCACAAAGAAATATGGTACACTCGTAACAAAACTTATTTTTAATGGCTGATGTATCAGAGATTTACATTTTATACTTCACATGCTTTTGAATATGATGTACACCAATTCTTATTATATAAACCTTCATTTGTTTTGAATTGAATACAGTATTTCATCACCTATTCTGTATGTGTGTAATATGGTCTGTGTATTATGTTCCTTTCCTCATTCAAAGAATACACCAGCCTTAAATGCATGCCATTGCTGTTGAATTAAAAATATGTCATTTCACCTATTCAATACATGTATCATGTTTCTTTTCTACTACTAAATAGTGTGTTTAACATGTGTGTGAGTACAACCAAGGCATTGCCATCAATAATAATACCCTTTCATGATCAGTCTACAGTGAAACCTGTCTGAAATAATGGTAAACCTTTCTATAGATTCATTTATTATGCCTAGGCTATATATAGTTACATTGGTCTAATTCAGCATGCTACAAGGTTTTCTGTAGAAGCATATTATTTTTTTGATCAAGCAATAACATAATACGTGTATTTATCATATATAAGGGCAGTATTTTCAGCTTCTGTAGGGCAGTCTTCCTGGTTGGCTGAATTGTTAGGTGGGCTGTGTTTCAACTGTTTGGGTTTCAGAAAGTCCCCTTTTTTTATAAACATGGGCTATTTAGAATACAGAAATACCTTTTGTCAATGTTGACAAATCATGCTTCACCTTACATGTACGTTGTATACCCATATATACGGTAAAGGCATAGGTAGAGACATACAAGGAAGTATTCTATATACAAGCAGCTCTTAATAGTTTTCTTTATACCAGTGACATGTATTTTGTGAAATGCGTGCTTGATTTCTGGATTTTCAATTGATCAGTATGGACTATCACGCAAAATGATTACTCCTTTTAAGATATACTTATCGGTAAGCATTTGTTATGACTTCTTTACAAACTTTTCATTTTATTGATAGCAGAGCACATAGTCTTGAGTTTAGCCAAACAGTTTCATTTGAAAACTTGAAAAACAGATAATTCTTAGTTGTATAATTATGTAAAGATATTACTTGACAATTGTGAATTTGGTAAAACAAACATGTGTATTTTTCCAAGGCGTGTATCTTGTGATTGACCAGCAAAATGAATGATAATTTTGATTAAAAGGATACAGATGTCTGATGTACATACATAGGAAAGAACAAACAAAATGTTTAAGGGGGCATGGGGGGTTAACGTTTTTTCCCAATAACTTTTCTACTTTTTGATCAATTTTGAAAAATGA
>JAVSBT010439065.1:0-10455 GCA_033118115.1 Pharyngocirrus eroticus
AATTCCGGCCGGGTGGTTTTTAAAATAAAACCACCCGGGCGCTCAACAGGAAACAAACATTCATTTATGATCGGCCTTAGGGGTACTGTCAACATGGCACACATATGGCAAGACAAACAATAAAGTAGAAAACAATCCGTTGTGGTCAGAAGAACAATTTATGAGAGACAGACAAAGAAATACCAAACAACTTGTAATGCCATGATAGTGTCCTATTGTCATTGGTAGGGATTTTAATATCCTATATATTACATAGTATTATGTGTTACGGCTTTTAATATCCCTGCCAGAATTATTTAACCATGATTATTACATAAATTTGTTCCACAATGAAATGTTATAAACATAGATATAAAGCCAAATAAATCATACTGGTTTGAAGACAGAACTCATAAGGCTATAAATCACATTACATTTTGTCTATGTTGTGGTTAATGAACTGGTATATGTCATCATAACAAAAATGTTAAAAATCTGATAAGAAAAAAAAGACAAATCTACACAATCAAAAAATAGTGACAGGAGAATGACAATGTTGATGTCATTAAGCTAAAATATATCAATAATGTTATTCTATAAAGGTGTCAACAATTACCAAATTGTTTTCATTTTCATTAATTTTGTATGTGTAATTTATCTTAAATAATGTTTCATTCTACACATTGAGAATCTCCTACATACACTTCACTGAAGCAATCTTCCAACTTTTTGTCTACTTCTTGTGTACTTTGACAATATTATTTGCTTTTAGTTTACTTTTATAAAGAATATCATTCAAAATTATTCAAGAACTTGTAAGATGAAGTCTAATATGAAACAACCTTCATAGAGCCAATAAGTAATAGTCCTTCTTCAATAATTTGGGTTCACATATCTAGCCATATGGAGCACAACAATACTATAGCTGCAATACTATATTCATGTCAGCTATGTGATACAACAGCACTATATCAAAACATATTTCATAATCGACATGTATATTGTCAAATCTTCTGGCAACATAGCCATAAAAGGATTAAAACTCCAGCAAAGACCACTTTTACTTCAGATACTTAAGGGATCTTGGAATAAAACCAATACAAGGAGTTAATCCCTAACAAAAACAACTCAATCAATAAGCTTCTTGTTGGGATTTGTGTTCCAACAGATGACAATATTATGGAAAATTTGGGTCAAGGGGACTTTTGTTATTCATTAAAATTACAATAGATGTATACATCTAAAATTGTATACAAATTTAAATTATTTTCAGTTTCATGTCAGTCAATACAAGGTTCTGCACCTATGACTTTGTACTACATGTTGTAGAAAAACAAATAATCTAATTATACAATCTAAGAAGTAAAAGAGCCACTCCGAACAGGTTCATTTTTTACTTTACTTGAAAATTATCATTGTTAACTACAACATCTTCATGCAATCATTGCCTGAAGATAATCATTGCCTGAAGACGTTGTAACAACGAAAATTTGTAAATAAATTCAAAAATGAACCTAATCGGAGTGGCTTTTTTGCTTATACAATCTAACTACGGTGAAAATATACCAGGTTATGCATTAATTTGTCACTCCAAAGAAACTACATACCTGTTTCAAGCAGGCAGTTAGGTAATGCATATCTTCAATTTCTATTCATATACATGTATATTTAAACAAAACGAAGAAACAATTCTGTTATTCTTGATATGGGGCTTTCGTCTTTTGTTTCATTCAAATGACATCTTGAAAGCCAGAGAAAATAAAATTCCACTTGAAAATGCCTGGATTTGAACTGAGGACCTGCAGCATAGCATACCAAAACTAGCTGAGAGGTCTATACAGTTGGCGATTACACTCTCTTTGATTAATATCTATAACAGGAATTTTTAATTTTTTCTCTAAAAAATGATAGAAGGTACATACTGTTCTGTAAATCCTTCCAATTCTTCCCATTGTTCTTCCAGTGATATTTCCAAATCCAGGTATGATCCATAGTCACCTTGTGCACCATTGTATTTAAATAACTGCAATGCGCAATCTTCAAACTGAAAAAAATAATACGAAAAAGGTTATAAATGACTAAACCCACATCATCATAAATAGCCAAAGGTACAAGGACTCTTTGATAACAGAAAAATAGTCATGAATGAGGACCCGAAACACAAGGCAGGGTTTTGGACCAACCACTCATCTCACCTGCCATAATACAAGCCCGTTTAACTTTTATTATTTTCATGTAGCTGAGAAAAGAAAGGAGCATTTAGGTCTTTTAAGACCTAAATGCTCCTTTCTTTTCTCAGCTAAAAATCATCCTGACATCTTTGGATCTAAAACTCAATGTAATTACAGGATAAGCAAAGTTATTACATAGCTATCTTATTCAAGGAGCAAAGAGACTTTTAATTTTCACAGAGAGCAAGACCCACTTTTCACAATGGTGCTATGCCATTCACACTAGTGGATGGCTGTACTTCAGGCATTTTTCTGTATGGCGTAATTGAGGGCTCTCATAACAATGTATGAGGTGTTGAGATTTTATCCTATCTTATTGGCATAAGTGAGCAAGGAATATCAACAAGTGATCTATAACATGCAAAGTGAAAAGGTATGTCTAATGAAGTTAGGCAGACTTTTTGAACCATTGGATAGGGTGCTACTGCTAGTCCATTGCAGGTTACTTGCGCAAGATTGACTGTTGATGATATGCAGTTAATAATGTCCAGAGTTTTATAACAGTAAACCCTCTAAAGGGCCATATGAAATGATTCGTCTCCAGGAAATAAAGCTTATATCAGTACATTATTATAATCATACAATTAGTTTCAGCAATTAGATTTGGGAAAAGATTCTAAGAATTCCTGTATACATTTACCAAATCTAGGTCTTTAACCCTGTTGCTTAAATTTTGAAAAGTTCATCACAATCCAGTTAAAAGTGTTATTTGTGTTTCAAATCAAGAAAGGAAACATAACTTCGTAAACATAAAGTGAAAGACTATAGTTAGGCAGCTGATTGTTATCATCGACAACATATACAAGGCACCAACATCTAAAACCCACTCCAAACCTATTCTGTTTGTGGAGTACAAGTCACTCTTGATGTATTATGAAACCCATTTGATGTCAAGAATACACACTCAAAACACATATGCTTGAGCATCTTCAAGTAGCACTGCAAGTGCAACAGGTATAGGTACAGTACTCAGTAGGTACATCTTCCCAACAAAAACAATAATCAAATCAAGATTTATTTTCCCTTTCTTTTTAAATTGTACGATGTAAGTTTTAGAAAATGATCAAAATATCTTTAAGTTTAAAAGATTCACAAGACATATCTATTTACATCTAGATGAACTACTACTAATTACATAATATTTGCCTAGATGGAGCTACAAGAACTTCTAACAACTTAACACTTTTAGTATCTTTTTAAAAATCTTTTGGCTGTCTTTCAAATATTTTCTATTCTTTTAGTTAGATCATGTCTTCGCCTTAGTTATTACATTTCTGGAATATCTCTTCATTTTGTGACCTCGAGTGTTATATTTACTCTCTTGTTTCATCAATAGAGCTCATCATTGTGTGTGAATACACAAACAACATAATGTTTATTCGGATGGATTTCTCATATTACATCCATCAAAATTCCAAAATCAAAACAACGCTTCATGTTGTTACCTGTTTTCCTGTTAATATGAAAAATCGTGCAAGACATATGTGAGTCAACAAAAATTGTTCAGATCGTTTGATGAGGCGTAAGCGAATCATCTAAGTGATTAGCGAAAATGTTGTTTTGTTTCCTATTTTAACACACGAATTGCATATTGACGAGTAAATCTCGCATGGAAATAGATCAAACTTCAAGATGTCATTATTTGTTACAATTGTTTTATGACACTCACGTGAAAACGGTGCCAAGAATTCTAAATAAACTTTTCATTCCACGTTCACACACCTGGCTACCGGTCTACCATCAGTTCCAATTTGTAATCTGTCATGTATACAGTATAGATCATACTGTCTATATCGTGAAACGTCAAATCAATATACTTACTTTGTGTGGTGCTTTCAGGAGGCGTTTTACTCCTGCAACTTGATTTAAAATAGGTACATTTGTAAGAAAGGTATAGGTAGGTGCTCGTGATGGTTCCGGAAAATTTGTGCTAGAAAATGGGTCCGTATCATCCAAAAACTGGACCCTACACTGTAGGGTAGCCATTTTCCTCGCTGTCTCTCGTGTATCTGACTGTAGTTAGCACTCACTGCTTTATTTTTCTTAGTGCCTGTTTACTCACTAGCCAACATTAATGCGCATGTCGATATTTTTACATTCCACACATTCTTGTCATAAATGAGAAAAGCTACAGTGTTATTCATTGCCAGCACTCGGACCAATTAGAAAGGTTTGATCTAACTGAATTTTGTATGTGATTGACTTTACCGATTAGATTTTACATTGGTTCTTGTCCGATAACTATTTACCTGACAATTTGCGCAGTAATCATTTTTTTATTGAAAAAAATACGTCTGCTAGTGTGAAAAAAGGTCTTACCTGTGTTTGATATTTTGAAAAAAAACTAATACTAAAAGTAGGATGTATTGTACAAAACTTGACAAAAATAAACAAGTCATTGATAGAAATACAATCACACAGTCTTAGAATTTGTTTTAAAAATAAGAAAATGTATACAAGATACTGCATTAAAAATATTTACCAATGAAATAGCAACACTTAGTTTTTGGCGGTTTTAGCTGGTTTTAGTTTCTCACATTTTTTTAAAAGGAGAAAAGGTATTCTCTAAAATTATTGAAACTGTTCATTTTTTAGATAAAGATTAGCATCTAGTGACATGATACAACCTTTATTATAATGGCAGTGACTTTTGGGGTTGCCCTCTAGTGGTGAATCACACTTTTACAAATCATAACATTTTATGACATGACATTTTTTTTTCTTCATATGTACAGAAACTTTAAAAACATTGAATTCCCTGAAAAAAAACTGAAGTATATTGTTTATCAATTTTTGAAATTCAAAGCCAATAAAATCTAAATCACCATAAAAATATTTCTAGGATCCTATGCTATAATGGAACTAACTCAAACATTTGTGTCTTTAAAGTTTAATATGTGAATTACTTCAGTTTTAGAAGGTGAATCCCCCAAAATGGTGTCAAGTGTTGAAAGCAACTTCATTACAACTTTCAACCTTCAATAACATTCTGATTATAGTACAATCTTTTACATTAATCAATTTCTGATATTGCCATTTATGTACATAATGAACACTATAATCGATCCTGGGAAATGTACCTGCAATGGATTTCCTCCTGTCTAAGATAAAAGTTGAGTTCTTTGTCTGGCAGAGACCAGTGGCTCCTACTGGCTTTGATATGCCTCTTCAGCAACACAGAGATGTTTTTTTTTATACTTTTGTCATAATTATGTACGGCAGATTGTAAGATTTGTGATATTTTTATTTCTATGGGTTATCCTGTTTTGAATGATTTGGTTGAATGAAAAATTGGACAAACGAATTACTCCACAAACTGGTCAGTGGGTGTTTGATTGATTGCCATTGGAAAAAGAAAGAGGGGTGTAGGGTGGAGATATCTGTTGTCTGACTCGCGGATCAGTTTAGAGAAACCTGGTTTTGAGGAATGAAAAATATTTTTCTGTTTGTCTGGCTTGATGAATGAATGGAAGAATAAATGAAAGAATGAAAGAATGAATGAATGAATAAACACATAAATTATTGAATGAAGGGATGAATGAATGAATGAATGAAAAAAAGACAAACAAACAGCTAACACAACAAATGAAATAATACATGTACGTGAATTGATGTACAACCACAAAAACAGGAATGCACAAAAATCACAAATAAAAAAAGGATGAATAAACCACCAAATAATTAATGAATGAAATGCAAATGTAAACAAATAAATAAAGAAAAAATCATTTTTCATCTTCGACAAGAGGACAAATACAAACCTTTTTCGTATCAAGACCTTGATCTTCAAGCCATTCACTCATAGTCGCATACCCTGTAAAGACCTTATCTTCTTCATCTTCTATCCATGGTGGTTTGATAACTCTATCTTTTTTACAAATTTCCATAAGTTCTTTAACAGTACATTTCCTTTTTTCATCTTTGATTTTATTGACTATTGCAATAGCTTCTGAACTATAATCATCGTTCAAGTTCCCATTCATCAAATCACTACTGTCAGAACTAAAGTCTATGAGCTTTCCTGTCGGAACATCCGATTGGTCCTTTGCATCCTCACCATTTTGTATTGGTACAAGTTGCATTTCCTCTTCCACATCTTTAAGGGCAATTTCTTCTTTCAGATCTTCTTTTGCTTCTCTTGTTAGCAAATCAAAGGCAGAATCTTCATCTCTGTGTCTTCTCATTTTCGGAACTTTTGCAATGGTGTCAAGGAGATTATCAAGGTCATCCAAATTACCCATAGATTTAGCTTGATTGTTCCTTGCTGAACGTCTTTTCTTGCTTCCAAAATTTTTCTTAACTCCTACAACATCAACATTTTCCATAGATTTGGACCTATCCAACTCATCTAATCCTTTTTCTTTTTCTCTTTCTTCAGGTACTGTCGGAAATGGAAAGCAGGTGCTTGGATTTGAGGGATTGGGGACTAAAGGTGCCAATGGCGGAGTAGGAGTGATAGGAATCGGTGTATCAAGTAAACTGTCACATGATCCACCAGTTGTTAATGTTGGCTGTTGTTGCTGTATAACTTGTGTAGTGGCTGAATCTGGAATGATCAAGCTTAAATGTGGTCTTTCGTTAGCTGGAGCGGGGCCTAAAACTTGGAAATTATTTTCTTGTGAGGTATCTTTTATAATGTCATCAATATCTTCACATTCTCCTATATATACATTATCTATTCTCTGTTTTAATTTTGGAGAAAATCTCAATAAGTTGATACTTTCTTGACTACCTTGATCCAATTCTTCTACCGGAACTTGCTGTGGTTCTTCATGCAAAGGACTAAGTAGTATATCACGACAACTACTAGACAATTTCTTATTCAATTTTTTATTTTTCATGTTATTGCCAAAGGAGAAATCATCAAAATCCAGATCTGAGAAATTTTCCTCCATTTCGTCCTCAGTTTCAGTAAAATCTATGAGACTATCAATATCCTTAACTCCTCCAATGAACACCTGGCCTCGTCTCTGTTTCTCAGATTCTGCAACTAGGTCAGGGAGGGATCCCATACTTGTTGTGAGGGATTCTAGAGATTTAGGGCGCATTATTCTTTTATTATTCGGTACCAAGAAGTCCGCTTGTGTGTCCATAGAATTGATAGAAAGAATGGATTGTGTGCGGCTAGGTCCAATTTCATCATCAGAACCCAAAGATGATTCAATGTCTCCTTGACTAGCTAAACTGTCTGTAGATTTTGCTAAATACAGGGAACCTTTCTGTCTATTAGGTGATTTGACCCTGTCTACTACCACTTGGGGTAAGTTTCTATTGTTATCATATGGGGATAGATCTCTCTGGTTGTCAAGGGAAACAGGTTTAAATTGTTGATTGTCCTCCATATTGTCATAAGGTGAAGGTGTTCTTTCATAATCCATATCTAAAAATGCTAATTTTCTCCCCCTTTCCTTTCCCTTAATAATAGGCGTTTCATTGGTTATCACAGAATCTGTATCAGAAGGAAACTGCGGTACACCAGCAAACATTCTGCTTTTCCTGTTTGCTTCTGGTGTTGTTTGGCCATCAGTTGTTTGATCCTCTGTTAATCCTTCAGAACTATCTCCTGACCTACTTCTTTCTTTCATCAGTCTCTGTCTTCTTGCCATAGACTCTGTGCTGCCTTGTCTATTTGGTCTTGGGGACCTACTTCTCTCAATATCCCCTTCAGGTACCTGTATTCCTATTCTTGAGGAACCAGAACCTCTTGTTGAAGGCCTTGGAGACAGTGGGCTTTTAGGTGTTACTCCTCTTGCATTGGGGGTGCTGGGTGATTCAGGGGGGCTATATTGCAATTGTTTTTTCCAGCTTTTCACTTTTTCAATGCTGTCTTTCAGACTTAAATTTTCTGGGGTCAAGGATGCCACTGATTTTGTACCCTGAGCCTTGCTGCTCTTATTTGGATAAGGAATATCTTCTGGGAAGGTGTCATCATCAAAAGCACTATCTCCTACCCCCTGATCTGTGAAAACATCATCATCAAACTCTGTGTCTGTTGTATCCTGAGTACTTGTCCTAGTTTTTGGTACATAAGCAGACTGTTTCTTTTTTAGAGGTACGTTAATCATATCCTTGGCTAATTGAATTCCCTTCCTATGTTCTTCATTCAGAGCTTCCTGTTCTCTGATTTTCTCCCGTTCCCTACGTTTTCTTAGCCATTCATCTGTACCGGGTGCTGGTTCATTTGTTGTGGGAGTGGAAGGAGTTGTCTCTTTTTCTTTTTCTTTATCTTTAGGAGAATAACTTGTTCCAAGCGTTTTAGGGCTGCCATATGTGTTTCCAAACCTTGAATAAGATCCTCCAAGATCGATGGACCGGCTACCAAACCTTGATCTTGACTGTCTAAACCGACTGTTTCTCCTTCCTGTGTATTTATCTAAGTCTTCAATATCAACCTGACAAGAGCCCTCTACCATTCTCATCCGATCTCTCCGACGAAGTGGGGGCTTTTTGGGATATTTCTTTGTTTTTAATCTTGATATAAACCTTCTTTTGCCTCTTTTAGATCTTGGTATAATCTCTCTTTCCAAATCAGGTTCTCTTGGGGACGTAGCTCTACTAGTGCGATAGACAATATTTGGATCCCTGCGTTTAACATCATCTGGTTCATGTGAACTTTCACTGGATTCTTCCTCAGAATCAATCACTTTACTTCTCCTCTCTGCCCTCCCTCGATCTTCACCAGAATCTTGCCTGCTGTATGTAGAAGATGCAGATTCCTTTGAAATTTGCTGTTCCACACTAGGTTTTCTGGAATCTGATTTTTCTGTGGTTGTGGAGTCAGTAGACTTTTGTTTATCATAGCTTGGTTTAGCGTCAGGAATTGAAGCAGTTCTGCGAGTTGAAAAAGGGGTTAAATTGGCACTTGAGGTTGAAGGTGTTCTTCTGGAACTAAATGGTGTCAAATTATAATCTCTAGCTTTTTTTGTGGGTGTGTAAGAGGTGCCAAAGGACTTTGGACTTGAAGCATAAGTGGACCCCAAACTAGATGTACTTCTTGGAGTTGAAGTATAATCCCTCCCAATACTTTTGGATCCATAATCTTTAGATGTTGATCCATAATCCTTAGAAGTGGATCCATAATCCTTAGAAGTGGATCCATAATCTTTAGATGTTGAGCCATAGTCTCTACTAGTACCTGTGCTGTAGTTATCAAAGCGAGATTGTCTAGAACTAGTAGTTGAGCGGGCAGGAGATGGGTCATAGGACCTGGTTGGTGCAGATAAATTACTGTAGGAACCATAAGATTTCAAGCTGCTGCTGCCAATGTCTGATGTATAACCTGAGTAGTCATTTCCTGTTTTTCTGCCACTTCCTGTGAAGCGGTCTACGGAAGAAAACCTTTCTCGAGCATTTGCTCTTGTGGAAGGCGTGTCTGAAACAAATCTGTCCGTTAAAGAGGAAACATTGCCTTTGTTGTAAGAGGCAAAACTTAAACCTCTGTCAATGCTGCCAGACCTCCTAGGGGTGCTGTCGAAAGAACTATAGGCTCCAGATGTACTTCTACTTGGAACATCTGAATAACTTTTCCCATAGGTAGAGCCAACGTTGCTGCTTGCACCATAGGCTCTGCTGGATCCATAACTTCTACTAGAGCCTGCATCAGAAGAAGGGAGCTGCAAAAAGAGTAGAAAATATCATACATCAAGTAACAAACATGGCATGATTTTAAGCTAAACACCTATGCATTAAGTTGAAATTACTTTACAAAAAGGGAGAATATAGCAAAAATCTCTAGATGGAATTACTACGAATTAAAGTTGAATAATAATGGGACTTATCTTGTATTAGAATATCTGCAGTATATGTAACATTTAACATACAAAGGAATGTATTTTTATTAAGATTGTATAGAGATCATTCCTCCTGCATAATAATTATTTTAGTAACACACACTTTGAAAAAAAAAAAAAACCCCATCAACATCACAACATAGTAAGGCTAGGACAAAAATGAATACATGATTACTAAAAACATCAAATTAGAAGCAATTATGTAAAACACAAATTCAAAATCCCACAGCAAAAGCAAAAAATTTACAATCTGTTGAAGTACTCATCAAGATCAATAAACATCTAGATCTATTCCATTACTTTGTAGATAGGCTATGGACCTATATGACATAGCACTGAAACCCAAATGATTAGTTTTAGGACCAAGTCTCCATACACACAGTGCACCTGGATTCTAACCATGAAATGGAACAAGCTGTAGGGTCAAGGGTCATATTTCTAGGATATTTCTGAAG
>JAVSBT010439176.1:0-10453 GCA_033118115.1 Pharyngocirrus eroticus
GGTATGAGCCTGAAGCATCCCACACCCATTGGTCCTATCTAACCACCCTAGTCAAACGACAGGAGTGGGGGACCTCCGTCCTCTGTTAATTCGTCACTCATTCCTTTTGTTTTTGAAAATTATTATTCGTCTGCCATTAAATTCAAAACACAAGGGGCTTAATGATTGCTCTATTAATGCTGTATAACAACTAAAAGGGCAAAAATTGTGATTTAACACGAGTATTATGATACACCGGACATTTTATAACAAAATGCATTTCGTTTTCAATGTCGTCTAGTGATCAAAATAGTTTGGTTATCAAAATTCTATATGAATAATTTTATGACATACAACTTTTACCCACCATTCTTTTAGATTAAGTGTAGGTCACATACATATAGAAAATATAAAATCATCCGTTTTGGTGGACACCATTATATTCAATGGATTAAAGTATTCAGTCATTTCACATTATTTTAGCATAATTTCTTTTCACTTGTGCATTATGTTCAAAGTTGTCAAATACTTTCAAGTTATGTCATGTATCTATAACAAAAATTTAAAAAAACTTCCCTTCTTGTTAAAAATGTAAAAATAAAATTGTATATCTGTATAAGAAAAATTAGGTAAAATATGCTCTGTAGCCATTTTGCCTGACTGGTTGGGGGCAATAACACTTGTTTTATTATATTATATTATTATTTTCTGATACCAAGCTGTAATGAGAATTTCTTCTTCCTCATAGTAGGTCTTAGGGTTTGTAGACATTGCTTCAGTTGTGGTGGTGGTACATGTACTTGGAAATTGCTGGCAGCTACATTGGAGATCTCGCCTTCATTTCCATATACATCTATTGCAGCAACAGCAATGGACCATACACCTTCATTGTAACTGTTCAATGGTAACTCAATAACACACATTTCCTTGGTCCCTGCAGGTAGAGGGGTTTTAAGATCAACAAGGATGATTTCACTTATGTTCAAACTTGAAAAGTTATTCCAGATAGATCAGCTTCGGTGTTTCTTCAGCATACCACAATTTGTATTTTCTTGCTGTTTAAAGTTTTAAAGAAAACCAATTAAACCATGATTACTTAAGAAAAGATCATTATACAATGATGCTATTGATGTGTTACATTTCCTCACATTTGAATTATACAATAGTTGGTCAGCGGTTCTGAGCCACATTCAGATAATGCAAAACTCATGCTATAACGCTTTGGCAAATGAAATAGATAGTATTATAGGATAGGATAAAAAGATGTTTCCAAATTGTTAGAAATACCCATATGGATGAGCTTAAAAATGTTTCTTCCCTTTCCCAGCATCAAGATCCTCCCCACACAGCAGTCCAATTCACTGCAATTATAACCCTGGTCTCAGCAGTGCCATTTACAATCAACAAATCCCTTATTTTTGATGGGGGGATGGCATGAGACATTGTAGAAAATGTTAAACTTTTCATAAACCCTCTGATGAAAATTAGCTGAATGTAGATATTTTTTATTACAGCATTGAGTCCTATTACTAACATCTAAACGGGGGGGGGGGCAGGGTTTTGGGTAACATTTCCTATATAATGTGTCTTATTTTACACAATATTGTAATTGATATTATGAAAGGTTTGTTAGTCTATGTTTCTTTTGATACTTTTGTGCCTAAAATTCACTTAGATTGGTTGCAGTTAGTGAAATAAGTGATGAGTTGACTTCTAAGGAAATACTCTAGTAGGCTGTGTTGACATGAAAATTGAAAGATCAAAAGGGTAAGTATTTTGACACCTGTTCAAATATCAATTTACTTTGTATTTTATATACACACATAACTGGTACAACTATGGAAAACAATAAATTGTATCAAAACAAGTGTAATAATAAGAAAATATGAGCATCTGATAGTGAAACTACTACATAAGGCAAGGCTAGTTGATACTGATAGTGTACACTTTTTGAGCACTTATATCTAAAAATTCTTTTTGAAAAATAGACAACTTGTTCTTCACCCATGAAACAAAACTATCATGCACATTTATTTACAGTGGTAATTGAGTTTTTATCTTTGACATCCAATATACTTCTTCCGAATAATAAAATAAAACTTATGTACACGTTTCTGTAACATTTTGTTGCAAGTTCACCAGATGATACACTGTAACAGCCATAGTCAATGTCTGGTTGTACAAGTTGTAACATATTATAATTATTATTATCATTCTTATTATCATTATTATTTTTATCATTATTGACCGGGTCCCCACTGCGTCATCTAAGGGGACGAATCAGCTGCTTCCAATGTTAAAATTAGGCCTTGAGCCAGAATTGTTAATTTGTCAAGGTCTTTCAGAGAATTTAGAGTGTGAGTTGTAATCGAATATCATTAAGTCTTGGCTATAATTTAGGCTGATACGTTGTATACTTTTTGTTTGCTGCGTGTTGCAATAACTGTACCACCAATGATTAAAGCTATGATAATCACAACAGGAATAATAATAGCTGAAACCATGACAGTTTTAGAATCACTATTGTCATTTATAGATTTCACCATCTTGCGTGAGACATATGGCTCTGTGGTGGTGTTATTTTCAGTGGGAACTTCTGTTGATGACATTTCTTCAGTTGTGGTGGTTTGTGGTGGTGGTGGTACTTGGAAATTGCTGACAACTACATTAGAGATTTCCCCTTCATTTCCATATCCATCAATTGCAGCTACAGCAATGGACCAAACACCTTCATTGTAACTGTTCAATGGTAACTCAATTACAAACATTTCCTCTGTCCCTGCAGTTAGAGGAGCATTTAGATCACCAAGGATGATTTCACTTTTGTTCAAACTTGAACAATTATTCCAGTGTTGGATCAGCTTAGGTGTTTCTTCAGAATAACACAATTTGTATTTTCTTGCTGTTTAAAGATAAAAAACAACTCCATTCAAAATATGATTACTTGAGAAAAGAAGTCATAATTATGCATTATGCTATTGATACATCTTTTTACATTTTAATCATATAGTAGATGATTAGTTATTCTGAGCCTTATTCAGATGATACATAGGCCACTCTATAACATTTTGGCAAGTGAAGTTAAACTTTTCTAAATTCTAGTGTAGAAAAAAATATGTTTCCAAATTGTTAGTGATACCCATGTTAATGTGCTTAGATTATGTTTTTTTACCATTTCCAGCATCAAGATCCTCCCCCACAGCAGTCCAATTCAATGAAATTATCACACTGGTCTCAGCAGTGCCATTTACAATCAACAAATCCCTTATTTTTGAAGGGGGGATGGCGTGAGACTGATTGCCAGTTACAGGGACATCTATTTCAAAGAAATGCCCTGGACTTTCTCTTTGAAATGTAGGTGCATCTTCAAGAGTTTCTGAATATAAAACAAATAAGGTATTGTACTACTGATAAATTGAAAAATCATAATGCATATATCGTTGATATTTTTCAAAAAAGTGCCTTTAAGTGAATAATGATTTAAGAGCAGACTAATGCCATGGTGGCTGAGTGACAAAGCATGTGCCTATACTTATTCCTAATTTTCCTTCTTCACGCAGGAAACAATAAATGAGTACCAGGAAAATTCTGGGAAAGTAAGCTGCGATAGACTAGCATCCTGTCCAGGGGGAGTGAAAGCTCTCAGGCACTTGTGCTAGAGAAACCGGGGATAAGCACCGGCCTGATGGACCTTTATGACTTGAGTATGGCTTTACCTTTTTTTTAGAAAAAAGTCTAAGCTACTTGTCAAACAAATATTGAACCATATGAGTGATTCTGGGTCGGGCCATTTAACTGCCTTGATACGATATCAGTCCAAAAAAGAGATCTCAAGCCCTTAATACTTATCACAGAATCATATCAAAGATAAAAAAACATAATTTTTCTTAAAGTGAATAAGTTAACTGACCTGAAGAATCAGCAATGGACCTTTTTCTTCGTTTTTCTTGATCACAAAAGTAAAAGTTTCTTTTAACTAAATATTTAGCAGAAGCAGCTGTGGCAACTACATCAAATGAATATTTCCCTTCTCCAGTGAATTCCATGAAATAGCCTGAGTATATGCCATCATCTGCTTTAAGATCAGCACCTTAGAAAAAATCAGGACACAAAAAAGTTATATTCCCATGATAAAATTCTGTATAGTCCTTTTAGATTTCTCAAATCTTTGCAAGTTTTTTTATTGAACATCCCATGAAAATTCCCCATGCACAATATTAGCAACCCATTGATTTTGGAAGGAATTCTTAGAAACAATAAATAAAGTACATATCATTATCAATCTTAGTTGCACATGTATATTCTTTTCCCCCCTCAACTCATAACTTTGTTGTCACATAAATGTGATATTTTCAGTCTGCATGTAGACAGTTGAATATGAGTAACCTGTGGGATTTTTGGCTATAATTCCTTAGCAATAAATGTACGCGAATAAACTCATATTTTTTTATTATAGATTTTATGAGCATGTATATAGGTTAGAAATGATAGCAAATAATTTTGCTTTATTGAAAGTTGGTATGAATGGCACATTCTGAGAAAGCTCAACATACAAAAAAAAAATTGCAATCAGATAACCACATGTAAAGAATGTTTAAAAAGTGATTGTCAATGCTTGTAAAACTTTATGTCCACATGCAGACAGCAATAGTAATAGTGAAATCCTAATTATCAAGAAGATCAAGATATTTTAGGTCTTAGAGGACACAACAAATGTGGAGCAATTAATATAGAAATCAACATACCTAACCCATTATCTTTCAATGGAATCATTTTCTCATAATCTGGTGTTTTTCTCACAATCGCTGAAACGTTGGCCCCTATAACAGGATCAGGTCCCCTTGTCAAAAAGCCATGAATCTCAATCCAAACAGCACCTAGAAAATTAAAACGATCATAAATGTGATATTCTAGATTATATTGGATAAATTATTATTGAGATGAGATTTTGGTCCATAGAGGGATTTCAAAATCTAAACTTTGGTGTGAATAATACTTCATTATATATGTTATGAACTTACTATTTTCATTGATTACAATCTTGTGGGAAGATCTCAGGATAATCGGTTCCTGATTCTGTGATTTTGCCTTTGATCTCACTTCCCATTTTGCACTTCCTGCAAAATTGATGTTGCGCACAAGAATTGAATACATCCCATTCTGGAAGATGAAAAGGTAAATATTGGCACAATATTAAAATGAGGGAAAGAGAGTTCTTACCCTTTTTACCTGGCTCTTTTCCTATTTCCTTTCTTGGCACTGCATTCATATATGTTGCATCTCAATAAATTGTCTAGGTAATTGAATACATCAATGATTTGATCTACCAATCAAAACGTTTTATCTCACTCAACTGAGTTTTGAAAAAAAAACATAAGATATGATGCCAAAAAGAAAATAAGCGTGCTTGATTGTTAGTACCTGAGAAATTCCTGGAAATGTCACTGTGACTTCTTTGAATTTGATATCTTTCTTGTAATGAACATTTCCTTCAGTAATAGAGCTACCATCAGGAAGAGTCACAACCACCACTTCAGTAGTCAGAGTTGGGAATGATACTTTGAGTTTGGTGTCTCTTCCAATAGTGTCGTCAATCATAAATTTTTGAGGAACATTTGCATTAATTGTTCCAGAAGCAGCCTATAGTAATCAAGGGACAGGATCGAAAACTGATTTTCATACTTTGCAATTTGTTATACCATTCTTTAATCTAAGAAATATTCTGTTCTCAAAGTCTAATATTCTATTATCATCATCATGAAAACAATGAGAAGAACAAAACAATGATAATAATAATCATAAAAATTGTGATGATAATGACAATATCAAAGTGAGTACGTGTGTACCATTCTTGAATTAAAAATAAATTTCTATCTAAATTTCCTTGGTACTTTTTTTTGCGAACTTTATACAATGTAAATAGCACTATTGCACTTACCAGTTGCGATTTATCTGATTCACTGTCAGATCTATCCTGTATTGTCCTTATAAAGAAGTCATCAATACACTTTTCTGAGTAGTCATCTAATGGACAGAAGGCTTTTACCCCATATGTATCAATAGATAATTGTGAAAGTGAGTGCTTGCTTTCTACATGAAATATCATGCTGTCCACCGTGACCCCTGCAGTAGTTATTTCATTTGCTACACTATCATTCCAATGGCCTACCCCATCAGTAAAGATAAGAATTCTGTGGCCATATGCTGATCTGCCATCTGTTGTCAAACTCTTTAAAAGAATAAATATAAAAATGCTACAGTCTCAAACTTAAAGATGTCAACAACAAAAAACTATGCTGTGACGTTGAATGTCTATCCCTATTCTAAAAAAGTTCTGATAACATTGTTAGAATTAAAATTATATATTCTCATAAAAATCCATGACTTATACAACAAAACCATATCTTGATCCCTTTTTTTGTCTTATATCCAATCGCAAAATAGAATTATTTAACTTAGGCTTACCTGGAAACCTTTCTGGAGTCCACAATATATACAAGTATCAGGACCAGGTGCAGACATTGGAATTTTTGCTTTCAAAAATTCTCTGTCTGAGGTGCTACTGACAGTTTTCAATTGCTGTGTTATGTTAGCATCTTTGTCAAAATTGATCAAAGATACAGAAAATCCATCTGGAATGTAGTCAGTAATGTAGAGTTTTGCTGCCCTTGCCAATGTTTCAATTTTTCCTCCCTATACAAATTGTCATTTGAGGAATTGATTAGAATCAAACTAAGTCCGAATATGGAGTACAGCATTATAGTTTTATTAGCTAATTTTGCCAATAACGCCTGAAGATTTAATTGTTTATTACGTAAATTAGCTGACAAAACTAAAATGCAACTCTTCATATTCAGACTTAGTTTTATTTTAATTGGATTAAAATTGTCAGATGGTGCTGTAATACATTGGCTTTGTGTTACCATCCATGGATCAATTGAATATAGTTTTGAATTCTTCCATGTTTTAATAAAAAATGTTTATGCAATAGTTATTTTGCTGTTAGTGAATAAAGTGGCAGATTATCATCAATACTAGATTTTATGGTCTTTTAACATTGTAACATCACTACATAAACAAGTACCTGCATACTACCAGATGTATCCATAACAATTGCAATGTTTTTTTTGCTGTCTTGTACAAAGTTGAATGTTGGCGTTGGATCAAACATTTTATTTTGAATGCCTTGATTTGAATCTGAAAATAAGGTTTATTTATTCATAATATTTTGCAATATGCAGGTTTGGGAAATATGACTATTTTTCTTTTTTTTTTAATTCAAAATTATGAGGTGTTTTTTTGTTTTTTTTTAACAACCTGCAACATTACTAGAGCACTCTATAGTACAAATGATGGGGAATGACTCATCGTGTGCCACTTTAACCCATGTTGTAATGGGAGAAAGACTTCCAGATTTGAACTTAGTCGTAGGACTGAGAGAGAGCTTTGATGGCTAACTGGGTAGTGAGTTCTGTTTGACTTGTTATATTGATTGTGCAATACAGAAGGTCCCCAGTTTGAATCTGGACAGTTGTAAGTGTAAGTTAAATTGTGAATAAACTTACTGTGTTTGAAATCAATGCTTTCCTCAATAACTTCCCAGGCACTTTTTGTCTGACACATTCTATTGTGAAGATTGATTGCATCTGCATTATGACTGTCTGACCCTCTATGGAGTCTGCAGAATTCTACAACCTGGACAAAATTAACATCGAAACAAGTTTTTAAATTGATACACAAAATGTTAATAAAAGAGAATCATGCATATAAATGTATGCATATGCAGGCACATATGCATACATATTTTAAAATACAGATGGTTTTCAATTCAGAGAAGACCTTGCAACTGTTGAATAAACAAACTGACTTTCTTTTACATTAGAGAAATTACTCTAATACAGATATAAGACTTTGGATTCAACATTTCAAAAAAGGAAAATTTTCTTACTCTTAAAAAATGAACAGAATTAGGATTCAAAATACAACATTATCAAATAAACTTACTGATTCAATTTTATCGCTGTATAGGAGTGATGCTGTAGCCGTCTGTTGTTTAGTGTCTACTTTGAACTCACAGAATGCAATTTTATATTGTTTATCACCAGTACATGAGGTATTTGTTCCCTTTTCTACATATTCACCCTTAATAGCAAGACTGCAAGTGTTTTCCTGTGTATGATGGCCTTCATCTGGATTCTCATTAAATATTCCATAGCGATACTTTGCAAATAATACTGTCAGTTTTTTTCCTGGAATAATTTGTGAAATACATGTGATACCTCTTTGTGTACATATAGAGGGGAGGCAAACATAATAAAAAATATTTATAAATTAGAAAAATATTCATGATGAATTTAATGATTGCAAAATGATATTTGCAATCATGGTGTATGATATTGTTGCTTGGTGCAATAGCCCAAAGAACCAGGCATCCATGGTGCTATTTGTTGCACCAACATTTATTCTAGATTTCAATCTGCTGGAATTTAGATATGGCCATTTTTTATTCATGACCTTTATCACTTGAGAATGCCTTAATTCATGATTTATGGCAGACTCGAGTGATAAAGGTCACTGAAAAAATGGCCATATTGAAAATTACCAAAAATGCTTCCCTCTTTTAAAAACAATATTATATACCTCCCCACCTGTACACACTGGTCATTTCTTGTCTAACAGAAATATATATTTAAATGTATTTTCTAAAGTTAACATCTAGTTGCCTGGTTACCTTATGGTCTCTTAAAAAACAGAGATTGTAAAAGGGAAAAGAGGGAACATGAGTATGGGTAAATACCTGGGGGTCCATGTTCCAAAACACAACTTTCATCTTTCAACAGATATTCAGAAGGTATGTAAATAGCATTTGGATTGGGTTCTCCACAATTTGTTCCGGTCTGTGTCAAAAATGGTAGCCAGTGTTCCACAGAATTCTTCTTACCAATCTAAGTAATGGAGTATACAAAAACAGGGTGAAATTGTAAAACTGTAATGGGCATTAAACCGTTTGCCTCTTTGACAAACTTCGTCATGGCATATCTTTGTAGCATTTTAAATTCTTTGTATGTCATCATTATTACTATGATCATTATTGTTTATCATCATAATCATTATCATACCAGGAAGTTATTGTGTTATAATCACACATTTTTATTTCATTCCTTTTCGATACAAATACATATTAATCTGATGAGAATTCAGCCATTACAAAATCACACCTTTGTCCCTAATAGCATACAAATGTTCTAATTATGGATATAAAACTAAAGGAAATATTCAATAGACCTTTATATCAGCCTTGTCATAAGTCTGTCCCCCAGTTGTAGACTTTGTATTTCTGATGCCTGTCCAATCACTTGGTAAGACTATTGTCACATTTCTAAGGTAAGCTCTTTTGTCCAAGGCTTTAAACATGACATGGGATGTGGCATTCAAATAATTCTAAACAGGAACATTAGAAATAAATAGAAAAAATGCTGCAAAATTGATGCAATGACAGTACAATTTCCCCCATTAGTTCACATTTGCTCAAGATTTCTTTGTTGGCACCTGTTTTCTCTTACTTTTAGAGGATTTTGGTTTCCAATAGGTCATTCAAAAAAAATTTGACGGGTACTTATATCATTAATTCAATACAACAATTACTATGGACTATGGGAAGATACTTAAAAACAAACATTTTGTGTATACAAAGGGTGTCAAGGGACATCAGAGCTTTTTGACATGTTATAAAAAGTTCAAACTATTATTCTCTAAGTATATATCTTGGTTATACGCGTGATCCTATGTACAATGTGTGTACTCGAAAGTCCACTGCACTTGTTTTAACATATTGGCACTAATGTCTACAACTTTTACAATGTTGAAAATTACATTGATGGTTTAATAGTAAAAGAATGATAAGTTGCAGAAGTTACTTTATACATTGCATGGTGCCCTTAACATGTATTATAAAAACGTCCTGCTTACAATAATATGATCTCTTTCTATAAGGTAATGTATATGCATGACATGGTGCCCTTAACATATATATATAATATACATTATATAATAATAAACACTTCCTGCCTACAATATAAACAGTCCCTAGGTACTTTATACAAGGTCTGATGCCTTAACATGACTTGTGTAATAAAATACTTCCCAATAGTCCCTATCAGGATGTTATCTGTACAACTTTGCTATGATGATTTTTTTTTAAATTATTTTTTGCATAATTACATTTGTATGTAAAATTAATAATATGAGTCATTTTCTTAGAGACAGAGAAGCCTTAGAGATATAATTATAAGATAGGAGCCAAGGTTATTCAATATGATAAATACCTGAAATGATTAATAGCACATAACAAAACGTTTATTAACACTACGGTGTGAATTCCATTTTGAAGCTAAACATAAATATTAAGAACTCTTTTAAAATAAAAGCAATTTGAATAGTCCATCAGACAGATATCTCTTCAGTTTGCACCCCC
>JAVSBT010439398.1:0-10452 GCA_033118115.1 Pharyngocirrus eroticus
TAGGATTAAATACTCCTGTTTAAAGCTAATCCTCAAATGAAACTGTTTCAAAAAGACTAGTGTGCTATGTACATTAGAGCATATTTGATTTGGCATTTCATTGTATGAACTACATGTACATTATGATGATGATATCAATTTTTGTAATACTGGTTGGTTTTTTTTCTTGTAGGAAACTAGAAATAAATTAAATCTGTTAATTACCTCTGAGACTCAATTGTGTCTTTATTTTCCTCAATTTGTCCATGACCTGTGCTGGAGCAACACTTATACTGGAACCATCCAGAAAAAAGGCTCCAACATGAATCTTATCACTGAGGTTTGGATTTCGTTTGTATTTTGGATTACTAGCATCTATTCCACCAGCATTGTTAAACTAAGAAAATAGAGAAAAACAGAAAACATGAAGGATTTTTGGCAGCATTCTCTCATATAGTCCATTATATTTTTTGTCAATTAGTAATTGATAATAAAACAAAAAAATCATCTAAATATATAAATGCCTTATCGTTTCATGTACTTACAGTATATCCATCCATTATATTTCCATCCAGGACATGTTTGAAATCTTCAGCATCAACCTTCCCTCCCTCAGCTTCTAGCCCCATGGTATCACAAATTCTGATATTCAGAGGGGTACCTCCTTTTCCCTGTCTGATTGGATATTTCCTAAACTATAAAATAAATGATAAAGGTTTCAGGATGGATGAATGAATGAATGAATGAATGAATGAATGAATGATTGAATCAATGAATGAATCAATGAATCAATCAATGAATCAATGAATCAATGAATCAATGAATCAATCAATGAATCAATCAATCAATGAATCAATCAATCAATCAATCAACCAATGAATGAATCAATCAATCAATCAATAAATCAATCAATGAAACAATCAATGAATCAATCAATGAATGAATCAATGAATCAATCAACCAATGAATCAATCAATGAATGAATCAATGAATCAATGAATGAATGAATGAATGAATGAATCAATCAATCAATCAATCAATTAATCAAAATAATGAAACATTCATAAAAACACACCAAATAAATAAAGGATAATATAATAAGTGTATACATGTACAACTACATATAGCCTTTGGTCTATCATTATAGAACATTCTACATGAATGAGTAGATACCTACCTTAGTTGTGAGACTGTGCAATGCTTGTCCGGTTACTGCTGTACCCGTTACATGTCCATAGAATATGGAGCTGACTGTGTTGAAAAAGCTTGATTTTCCTGCACTTATAGGGCCAGCTAACATGATGTTAACATCAGAAATTCCAAGTTCAGAAATAGGCTTGTAGTCTTTCATTTCTTTTATTAACTCTTCTCTTGTCTATGAAATATGAATGAAAAGAGAGAAAATAAGCTATGGTTAATGTGATTTAAATGAGGAACTGGCCAAAGGGTGCAGTGTTGGGTAAGGTTTGAACATCAACTAAAATAAATTTATTAGTTTTTCAAAATCAAAAACTTGATACAGATCACTTGTAAATCTATCTGTATTGTACCATCACTTGATGTGCAACTCACCTTTTGATCCCACCCGATAGGATTTACTCTCCATGATGTTTTAGCAGCCATCATAGATTGTCAACGGTTGATTTCAATGAAATGGTAATAAGCTGTAGTCAATTCAAAATCACCTTATAGTGTTGTATGCGACTTAGCCTTTAGATGCGGAATGTGAAATAAGAACTAAAATATTGCACAGTACAAATCTCTAATGGTTTTGATGAGAATAGGAAATCCCACATTTGAGTTGATAACAATTTACGCAATAACCATTGTAAAATTCCCGATGGTTATACATGTACATGCATATGAGTCAGTATCATTTTCACTATGTTATAACCACCGTCAGTGGTACACTTGTACACAGTCTATGTTGGATATTTATGAGAAGATTATTTTTGTAACAGAGCAAGGGGGGGGGGGGGCAGTCTAAGGTTCAATATCTTTATTATCTCTATTAGATATGACTCTAGTAAACTGAAAGTTGAATACACATTCATTCTCTGAGCCCCCCCCCTCCCACACATTTAATGAATGCACTTTGCACCATCATTGTACATGTATACTTATATTATAATCAAACATTTTGTGAAATTTTAGTCTTATGTATATATGAGTGTAATGATATCAAGATTGAATAACCATTGTTTGGCAGCAAGCCAGTTTATAGTCTAAAGTATCATGAAGTTAACAATACAGATTTATATACTGTATATAATATATCAACATGTATACGTATTCCAATACTTTAAAACTACTTATTTTGAGACAAGAAAGGAGTTAATTTACGAGAATATATGGATTGACTAACTTTTTTAAGTATTTGATACATCAAATATAGGGCTAGGGAATTTTCAATTTATGTGTCTATTCTTTACTAAAGACTATATATCACATAAATTCAAAATTCCCTATATATTACCCTATTCATTCACTTTCCATTTTCCCAGAAACCATCTGTAAATTGAATCTAGTATTTTGTGTAACCCCCCCCCCCCCCTCAACTGATGATGAGCATTTTTTTTAATTTAATGTGATAAAAGGACTCTTAATAGTTTGTGTTCTTAATTATATGTGTATAGAGGGTGACCCATTCAACCTGGTCTGGTCTTCCTTGATGCTTGATCGAGGCCATGTTTATAGATAACAACATTGATTTCAGATTATGTTATCTGTGGTTTTTTTGATGCCAGAGCTTCAACACAACCTGTTTCACTTTTGCTTTAATAAAAAAAACTGTGTACAATATGGACTCCTGATAAAAATAAACTAAAAGCAGAATCTAAATTTATGACATTTAAAGCTTTATTCTTCAATCTGATTCAAGGAAGAATCCAAATTTTGTCACACATATATTTTTTAACATAAATTATCATTTTATTCACTTGCAAATAAAAAATTATATTTGACAAAACAATGATACAAAAATGAAAAAATACGTAACATCTTGTTTCATAAAAAAATGAAAAAATACGTAACATCTTGTTTCATAAAAAAATGAAAAAATATGAAACATCTTGTTTCATAAAAAAATGACATTGTTCCTCTTTATTTAGTTTACTATTTCAGATTATAGATAAAGAATCCAACAAACTATATGATACCTAATAGACTAGGAAACCAACAGTTCAAAATTAATTAATATTGAACGAAGTAAACACAGTCATTTTTTGAGAAAATATTTATAAAAGGATTGGAATGAAACTGAAAGTTGGAATTTTTAAACTCATCAATGAATAGGGGCCTATGGCACACGTGACAACAACTAAATTCTCTACAATAGCATTTTGTATATTTTGTTTGAAAAAGTTGAAAACGTTTAGCGTTGACTTTATTTCATCAGTAGAATCAATTGTTCACTAATAATCTACTCAAATCAGTCACATACACATAATTAAAACCTTACAAGTTACTTTTTTGATAATGGTTGTACAGTGACTTTAGATATTGCCTGTACAGAAATGTACAGGGGAATCCCCTGGTTTTAATGCAGTCAGTGTTGATAATGGTATAGCTATCTCTGTGCTGTACAGTGCAGTATCATATTGGCAAACCATGAACATTTTGCAAACTTAAGCAAACACATATGTACATGTATAGTGTATACATACTTTATGGTTATAACACATCAAGAAAACTGCCAGATTACTTTTGACAAAACAGTCTAAGACTAGTAACTATATAGATTCTATATAGAAAAATGTTGCAAAAGTGAAAATTAAATAATCTAACAAACATTTATTGAATCTTACCATAGAACCACTATTCTTAACAATATTAGCACACTGATCAGATATTACTTTTTGTTCGCCAAAATAAGTAATAAAGTCATTTATTATTTAAGTTCTCAATATTCATTCTTAGTCTCTTCTCTCATTTCTTTCCTGCTCTTCCTGTTGACTCAACTGGTCATCCAAATGGTTGTCAGCAATACGCAACAATTGACGCAGTGTTGCTAGAGCTAATAGATCCACGTTTGTCTCCAATTCAATTTCTGATTCATAGTTCTTCATCACCATTATACTACCTTTAGGGACACCCATTTTGTCGCAGGTTTCTTGGATTTTATCCCCTAATGCTTTGCTGTGGTAGGTTTTTTTGAGGTCTCCCTTTATCATGGGACAAAGCTCATCAATTTTGGTCAAAACAACAACAAGTGGAATATCTGGAAATTAACAAGTAAGACATAGTCAACTATATTGTTTGTAACGTGTCAGCTCAAATGCTCAGTTGAATGCCAATTTTAATGTGACTTTTAAGTTAAAAAACAATAAAAAAATATGTATTGAAAGACAATGATCCACTTAAATTTATACTCACTTTTTTGTGTTGTGAATGCTCTGGCCTTTCTTAATTTTTCATGAATAGTTGGTGTAAGGTCAGTAATCTTGGTTGCGTCAAGCATCATTGCAGCAACATGGATCTTGTTGTTGAGTTTTGCATCTTTCCTTAAACTATCACCAGCAAAGCCATCTTCATTGAACTAAAAACAAAAATATCAAAGCAGTTTTGGCGAAAGCAAGTTTAATCATTTATTCTCAATTAAAAGTATCTTAAAACAAATAAATTGGCAGCTAAAGTTTAGGGAAATTACAAATTCTTTTCCAACAATCTATTTTTCACACCTATAAAGTCTAGACAACTATAGTTTACATATTCCCAACAACTGTAAACAATCGATTTTGAAAACTTGGCAATATGGTAACTTACTGCTGCCCTGTCTTTGACACAGCCATCAAGAATGTTTTTGAAAGCATCAGCCTCACCCCCTGATTCTTCAAGTCCCTGGGTGTCACATAATTTTAATCTGAGAGGGGTTCCACCTTTTCCCTGTCTCACAACATATGTTCTGTACTAAAAAAATGGAAGATTGATAATTTTACTTTTAGTAAAAATAGATAAATTGTGTAACTGAAACAGGAATGTTTCAATCAGAGATAGAAATATATTCTACATAATGAAATGACATTATTAGAAAAAGTAGAAGATAGTAGTATTCAATAACTCAAAATGCTGGCCTAAAAACATACATGGTTGGACTGGCTTCCTTTTGTATTTGTTCCAGCGATGGCTTGGCCTGTAACATGACCTCGATAAATGGAGTTAACAGTATTGAAAAAACTTGACTTTCCTCCACTGACAGGGCCAAACAACAAGATGTTGACTGCCTTCACAGGGTCCTTTAGCTTGTCTAATGGAGTGTAACTCAATATTTCTTCCTTCAAATTTTCCCTTTTCTATAATGGTTATTAGGAAAAACGATATATCATTATTAGTTTAGATAACTATTTTGTTTCGTTTTATAGTATACATGGCCCAAAAAGTTATTGGTTTAAGCATTATTACTAAGAGATTCCAGCTGAATCTTTAAAGTTTAAGTATAACGCAAAATTAATGTGTTTGAATTATCCAGATATTTGTACTATCCAAAATACAATTTTTTCCACCTATAGGTGTCATATGAGTGAAATATAAAATAACGAGCTCCACAAAAAAAAATATCATCTTATCCCATCTTAGAAAACATAACTTGTACAAAAACTGAAATTGATGAAATATTCCATTGATAAATTGTTGTATAGTCAGTCTGTTATTACCTCCTCAGTCCAGAAGTTTTTTACAACAGGTCTCCATGGTCTTGATAAGGTACCCATTTTTGAGGTAATGGTTCAGTTTCGGGATGTCAAACCAAGTAAAATGTGGCCAAGACTATGGTACTGGTTATGCTACCGTGAATTTTATTAGTGATCACAAAGGTTTCGTTTTGGTATAAATTCCCATATCATTTTGGACTTTTGCCATGCTATGGTTATACAATAACCATGTCATAATAACCACCAAGGCACACTACATGCATTTGCAAGAAATGAAAGTGAAAGTATTGCAATATTTATCATTGCTCTAAGTTAAAACCATTTTTATTCATTCTAGATGCTGATCTATGTATAACCTTGAACTAGAACTTTAAGAGCTGGTTTTATGAGTTTAAGCTATATAATAATCTAAATAAACATGTTGAAAATGAAAAGACATAGCCTTGGCCATCATGATACAGTAGGCATCCTTTATCAGTAACAAGGACATGATTCAGACAATATTTTTGAATAATGAAATGTTGGGAACATGATTTAGTTGAAAACCACTACCAGCTGATAATTTTACAATCATAAGCAAGAAAGCTACTCCGAATAGGTTCATTTTTGAATTTATTAGCAAATTTTCATTGTTAACTACACCGTCTTCAGGCAACTAAAGATGTTGTAGTCAACAACGAAAATTTGTTAATAATTCAAAACGAACCTATTCAGAGTAGCTTTCTTGCTTATGATTTGATTGACCAAGACATATTTCCTTTGTTGAAAATAAACTGTTATGATTGTCATAAATGAAAAGTATCATTGACGAACCTACTAGAATGTACTGTTCAATGTTGATTATTATGCCATGATAGCTTTTTGGGTGGTTATTCTTAGAAAGCCCTACACAATTCTTAAGTGATTTGAAAACAGTGAATCTCTCTTATTTGCACCTCAATCAGTATTCTGTTGTATTCTATGAAAAATATAGATATTTACTCTTAAGAAATTTTAGGGGTTATTGTTAAGATAAATCAAGGATTCAATTAATTCATTGATTGCCAATATTATAATTGATACTAGAAGAATCTCACTTGCATTCTGTTTGAAATTTATCTAACTGTAAATTGACATTTTAAACAAAGCTTAATAACAAGTTTATTCACAAAAACAAATATATTTTTTTAAAGTATTGATTTTTATTTTCCCATGTAGATAAACATGTACATTCACATATCATATTTTTTCACAAAACGCATAATCCTCTTTATAATCACAACAAACATTGTTTTTATTACATATCTACAAGGACCATCATAGACAAGTACATTGGCATTGTGCATTCATGTTTTATATTTCTTCACATGCATCTTGCAACTTAACATTATTGTTGTATCATCTATATGAATATATAGATATTTTTATTTCATGTAATAAAGGCCATGGGCCCAGTGTACATAACATATATCAAGTACATGTTTAAATTAACATTATAACCCTGTTATATAAAATAATATACCAAGGTATTTTGAAACCAGTTATCTATCAGAACTAGTATACTTTACAAACATAAAAACTGAATTTCAAACTCTCTATGATAATGAGGTCCATCTATATACATTTTCGTACAGCAAGGAACTGCATGATAAAAATGCAACTTATCTGCACAAATAAGAACTGAACATGAATAAGCAACAACTGTGCTGCACTTTTTTGAATGGAATCCTTGCTCAAATAAGATCAAGGAAGATGACACACATGTATTACATCAGTCATCACCATATTTTTGAATATATCATTTATTATCAATTGAGAAAAGAAACATCTATTTAGCAAAATTTATATCAACATTTTATGTGCATGTCATTGGTGACAACTTACATTAGCCAACCAAAGAGTGAAACATTTTTAAAAAACACATTAAAACAGCCAGTGAAAACTGTCGAACGTCAAACATAAGGTTACCTCAGAAGCTTGAGTCTTTCAAAATGTTTAAAACAGCAAAAGTCTGAATTCCAAAAGTGTCATGAAATATTGACATTAATTTCATCACAGTTACTTTTGTAACATCTCTTTCAAGGATATACATTTTCATAAAAGTTTATTGAATGACTAATTTTCTGTTATTACATGATATTTCCCTTGTTCTTATGTTCAACATCACCTACAACAAAAATAAAATAAACGGAGCTTTAGACATGATGAAATACGATAAAAATGACAATCTAATTTCTTTTTAGCTGATATAACAAAACAAGTTTACGTTTATTAACATTGTCAATGTATTGGAAACACTTTTCATTTAAAAGAAATAGTGACAAATTCAAGTTTTAATTTTGATATATCAATATTGCCTACTTACTAGATGATGATGATGATTCTAATTGGTCTAAATGGTCATCCAGGAAATTGTCAGCCAATCGTAACATCTGTCTCAAAGCCACCAAGGCAAGAATGTCAACATTCTTCTGAAGTTCGACTTCTGATTCATAATTCTTCACCACTAGGATGTGGGCTTTAGGAACCCCTATCTTGTCTGCTACTTCTTGTACTTTTTCTGCTATCTTTGCACTGTGGTAAATGGTTTCCAAGTCATCTCTTACATGCTCACAAACTTCATCCACTTTGGTGATGACAACGACCATTGGGATACCTGAATAGATTAAAACAAACAGATTTCATGTCAAAACTATCAACGATAACTTTTTTCCCTATGTGAATCTATTGCATTTCTTATGGCAAGGTATATTCATTTATTTTTCCATCAAACTGACTGTTCATGGATTTTTTCCCAAATGAATAAAATAAAACATGAAAACACCATTGTTAAGACAAGTGTTGATAATTAACATACCTCTTAAGTTTGTATAACTTCTAATTTTTCTGAGTTTTTCAAGAACAGACTGTGACATAACTGTAACATTAGTGGCATCTAGAAAGAATGCAGCCACATGGATCTTGTCTCCAAGTTTGACATCTTTTCTATACTTGGGATGATCTTGACTGAAACCTTGCTCACTGAACTGGAATGGAAAAATTATATTTTATTGCTACAGAACTTGATCAAAGAATGCATCAAAATGGAATGATAGTACAATAACCTTTAAACTACACTAATTGTTGAATGTTTTCTCCAAAAACATCCAGACAATGAAATACAACATGAAACAAGCTAAAGTAGAATCAGATGATGTAAAAGACTATTAAAACCCCCAAAAGTCACCTCAAGAAAATAAGATGGTTTTGGTATTGGTGAATGTTTTATTTGTTTCTACATATTAATTGTGCTACTAAAATTGAATATATCAGCTACAGACTCGAAGACACATTGCTGAGATAGATGTCCTGCTGACATGAGTCATCAATGGTTATTTTAGAATAACCATTATTTTGTTTTGATAAAACCATGATCATTATGTATGACATCAATGTATTGCACAAGTAATGTACTCACCAAAGCTCTGTCCTGGACATTTCCATCCAAAATTGGTCTAAATTCATCAGGTTCTACACTCTCAACTTCACCAATACCAACAGTGTCACACAGTCTGAAATTCAAGGGGCGCCCTCCCTTCTCAGGTCTTACTGGATATGTTCTAAACTGTTAAAAGATAATAGGAAACTTGGTTATTAAACAAAGGAACAATATCAATGAAATAAACAATGTTATTTGCAACATTGATGTCATTTTGATGCATCCTTGGGCCTCCATGCATGTATTTTAATTTCCTATATAATAAGGATTTAAAAAACCAAAACTGTCCCATCCCCTCTCATACAACACCCATTCACAATAACTGTCAACAGTTGAAATATGCAGTATTCAAATTTTAGTTGTATATATTTTGTTGTACTTCATAGAAATTTTAAAGACGAAAAAGATATATAAAAACTTACATGAGTTGTCAAACTACGTTGTGCTGTTCCTGCGACAGCCTGAGCTGTCACATGACCCCTAAATGCAGAGTTTAAGGTGTTGAAATAGCTTGATTTCCCAGATCCTACAGGTCCAATCATAAGAATGTTGACATTTTCAACTGACAGTTTTTCTAATGGTCTGTATTCTTTGATTGTATCTCGGAGGTTCTTTCTCACCTTGAAATAACAACAAAAAAACATCATACATGTGACGAACATGTATTTACAGATCCTTATTGATTTTGGTGTTACATTTATCTCAATGGCGGCTCGCCTCGCAAGGCTAAGGCCGAACTATACACTCTTACTTTCCCAGAATATGTCATGACACCATTAGTGGAAAATAATCAACAATCATATCGTCACCAATTTTGACAAGTCATACAGTTGTTAATTTTATCAGCAAATAAGCGCATCTGCAAATAAGCGGTCGAATTACAAAGAGATATTTACAAAGGACTTACTTATGTTACAATATATGACATATAAACATACCTTCTCATCCCATCCTACTTTGTTTGCACGCCAAGGTTTTACTTTCTCTGATCTTTCAGCCATTTTGATAGTGATTTGTAGTTTGATGTGTTGTCTTTCGCGTTTCAAAATGTAATAATGGCTGTTGCACGTCTAGAACCTTTCACTTCTATTTTACATTGCCACACTAAGATAGGTTATAGTCAGTTGTTGGAAATCCCAAGTGCGAAACACAAAACCATTCTGTACAGTACATCCATGGTTATATACGTCACACCACTTGTACACAGTTCAGTAAAGTTTCCATCGGTGGTTATATATGCTATCAGCTGATGACAGACTATCTTGTACTTAAGTGATTAGGGAATTCCGTTAATATAAAATGAAAGTAAACATGACCTATTTATTTTATGTAATATATTATGCATTTTATTTTTACATGGTAAAACCA
>JAVSBT010439620.1:0-10450 GCA_033118115.1 Pharyngocirrus eroticus
GTAAATTCAATTTTTATTCAATCATACTTAATTTTACATTGAATGAAAGGGAATATTGTTTTCTATAAATTACTCATCGGGTGTTATATAAATAAATCAGACATATTTTTTGAAGTTTGAAGTGAAAAAGCCTGCTCTACTCATGAATTCTGAATGCGTACACATACTCTGAGCACTACTGTGGTATAGCTAGTTTATGACTTGAATATGATAATGTTCTTGCACCAACTTGATTTAGGGCCAATAGGGGGTGATTTGTAATGGTGGCCCACTTGCTGCTCAGTGGTGATATTCTTTAGGTTAAAAATCACTTTAAATTAACATTAAAAAAACCCATCTTTAAATAAATGTCGATGTAATTATATTGGAACTAGACCAACAGTCACAGTGGGACCTCTCTTTTGCTTCACTTGGGTTCCATATTTAGGTACTACTGACACTGTCAATAATATGGTTTTGATAGCTTCATGAGACCATCTGTAACTGTAATTCCACTTATTAGTTTGCATCAATTTAAGATAAATGGAATAATCCGTTTCAGTATAAACATTTAAAAAAAATATGTATTTAAATGTTATCATACTTTTCGCTAATCAAGTTTTTGTTTTGTTGAAACAGGTTGCCAAAATGACTTCTTGCATTGCTGCATATGAGTTTTAAAAGTTAGCCGCAATTGATGTGGGGAGAGACAGACAATCAGAAACCATTGATTTTCTACGCCAGGGAATAATTTAGTGACTCAAAGTTGAATAGCACTTTTAGGAATTTATATAGCAGTTTGTATTTCTGCGATGTTAAATCTGGTGAGAAATGCACGATAGCAATTGGTTAATTCTGTGTAACAAACTGCTATGTAATTCATGGTGAATTATTCCCTGAGTTACGCACATGTAACTTGATTCTTACTATTTTCCTCATGGTTATGAACATTTTTAAAAAAAGACACGAGCATGGAGTCACATACAGAACATGATACATTAATATGTGGTATTTGCAAAAAGTGTTTTAAACACACTACAACATACCTAGCTCATATGAGAATCCACACTGGTGAGAAACCTTTTGAATGTGAAATATGTGGGAGATCTTTTTCACAGAAGGCCCATCTAAAGCAGCATAAACAAATCCACAGTGGAGATAAACCTCATCAATGTGATACGTGTGGGAAAGGTTTCATACGGAAGGCTGATATGATGAATCATGGCAGAGTACACACCGGAGAAAAACCTTTTAGGTGTGAAATTTGTGGAAAGAGTTATAGATATCTCTCAAATTTGAGTTTTCACAATCGAATTCACGCAGAACAAAATTGTGGAGTAGAATGTCATATTATTGATACTCAAGAGGATAAGAAATTGTCCCACAGTGGCAACACACTTCATATTTTAGAAGGAAATGTTCAAGCTTATGAAGGTGAAGGATACCCAAGTGATGTTGAAGTTAAAAAAGAATTAGATACAGAGGAGAATGAAGAAACTATTGATAAGGGAAAAGATATTGAAAAAACAGAAAACATCATAGAGAATGGCAGTATGCAGATTACGTCAACAGTAAAAAGTGAACATTCTATTGTGTGGGACTCTTCATCAGCTTATCATACTATACGCACAAGTAATTTTTCTACAGAAAATGATGTCCATTCCCATGAAAAACGAGGATCGCCAGATGCTGTTGCGATAAAACAGGAAGTTAAGACAGAAGACTGGGAAGAGACTGTTGAAAGATATAAGGACTTTATTGAGAATACGACTGAACGAAATACATCATCTGTAAAAAAAAATGAAGAGGTGATCAGCAGGACAAATGACACAGGGGATAAATGTCACAAATGTGAAACTTGCAGAAAAAGTTTCGCACGGCATGCAAGTTTCGTATCACATCTTAGAACTCATGCTGGCGAAAACCATTATGAATATAACATTTGTGAAAAGCGTTCTTCAGGACACCAAGGTTTACAAAGACACATGGGAAATCACTCTGGGGAGAAACTTCACAAATGTGAACATTGTGGAAAGGGTTTTGAAAGTACGTCACACCTGAAAACTCATCAGACAACTCGCACTGATGAAAGACCTTTCAAATGTGATACCTGTGGAAGAGGTTTTACTGTGAAGGCTTATTTGACAAAACATGAACAGACACATAGTGGAATCAAGCCACACAAGTGTGAAACTTGTGATAAATGTTTTATAAGAAATTCAGATTTGGTTATTCATCGTAGAAAACACACTGGAGAAAAACCCTTTAAGTGTGATAGTTGCGGCAAGCGGTTTTCAAGTATGTCATATCTAATATATCACAATAAAGTTCACACTGGAGAAAAACCATTCAAGTGTAATATTTGTGATAAGAGCTATATAAGGCAGCAAGATTTACAAAGGCATAATATGAGCAACCATTCAGGGGAGAAACCTCACAAATGTGAAGTTTGTGGAAAGAGTTTTGTAGCTAGTTCTGATCTTAAAGCCCACCAGATAACTCACTCTGGCAAGAAACCTTACGTATGTGATATTTGCGGAAATGGCTTCGCTCATATTTCAAGTCTTTACAAACACAAGAAGATTCACACCCGTGTCACCGGTGAGAAACCTTTTAAATGTGATACTTGTGAAAGAGGTTTTACTGTGAAGGCTTATTTGAGAAAACATGAACAAACCCATACTGGAATTAAGCCACACAAGTGTGAAACTTGTAGTAAAAGTTTTGTAAGAAATTCAGATTTGGTTATACATCGTAGAATACACACTGGGGAAAAACTTTATAAGTGTGGTTTGTGCCGAAAGTGTTTTTCACAATTGACGTCATTAAGATATCATGAGAAATCTCATACTGGAGAAAAACCATATAAATGTGAAATTTGCGGGATAGGCTTTAGTGGGAATCAAGGTTTACAAAAACATAGGATTTCACACTTTGAAGATAAACCTTATGTTTGTAGAATATGTGGAAAGGGTTTCTTACACATATCAACTCTCGCTTTACATGAGAAAATTCACACTGCAGACAAAACTCACAATGTTGAGGAACATACTGATATTCATGAGGACGAAGAATCATCTGAAGTTGATTCGAATATAGAGATTCAGAAGGTTGGATTATCTTTTGAAAAAACAAAAGACATTATCGAGGACAGGGGAGAGTCTATTACAAGAAAAAGTGGTATTATTGAAAATAATAGTAAACAGATAATGTCAACTGGAGATAAAGAAAACTCGTTTGTGAGCGATTCAACACCAGATACAAACACAAGAAATTATGCAAATGATATCGCCTCGAAATCAAATCAAGACAGTTCGGAGTCGGTTGACTGTATTGAGAGTGATAGTGAACAGAAAATCTCACCTGTAGATACAGACAACACTATTTTTAATAATTCAGTACAAGCAAATCCTTCAAACGCAAGAAATATTACAACAGAAAGTGGTATTGGGGGACCACCGTTTGAATGTTTCAGGTGTGGAATGTTGTTTACGAGTGTGAACAATTTAAAAATTCACCATAGAAAACACACAGGGGAAAAACCCTATAAATGTAAAATATGTGGAAAAGGTTTTGTAGACAATAGCTCTTTGACAAAACATGCTAGAACTCACACCAATGAAAGACCTTTCAAATGTGATACCTGTGGAAGGGGTTTTACCGTAAAGGCTTATTTGACAAAACATGAACAGACCCATAGTGGAATCAAACCTCACAAGTGTGAAACTTGCGATAAAAGTTTTATAAGAAATTCAGATTTGGTTATTCATCGTAGAAAACACACTGGAGAAAAACCCTTTAAGTGTGATAGTTGCGGCAAGCGGTTTTCAAGTATGTCATATCTAATATATCACAATAAAGTTCACACTGGAGAAAAACCATTCAAGTGTAATATTTGTGATAAGAGCTATATAAGGCAGCAAGATTTACAAAGGCATAATATGAGCAACCATTCAGGGGAGAAACCTCACAAATGTGAAGAATGCGGAAAGAGTTTTGTAGATAGTTCTGATCTCAAAGCCCACCAGATAACTCACTCTGGCAAGAAACCTTACGTATGTGATGTTTGCGGAAATGGCTTCACTCATATTTCAAGTCTTTACAAGCACAAGAAGATTCACACTGGTGAGAAACCATTTAAATGCGATACTTGTGGAAAGAAATTCATCCAGAGTTCAGGGTTACGATCACACAAAAACACTCATACCGGTGCAAAGTCGCATCAATGTGATCACTGCGGAAAGTGTTTCGCGTACAAAAAAGATCTTAAACATCACAATAAAATAAAACATACTGGGGCCAGATGCTAACTGATTTTACAAATAAAAATGTTAAAACTTCTAAAGGTGAGGTCTCCATTCCTGCAAGGGAACTAAGGCAAGAAGAGAAATAAATACAGAGAAAAGAAAAGAAAATGATGCAAGATAAAATAACAATTCTAGAAAAAATGAATAAGTGTAAAGGGCCCCATGGAAGACCAGTTAGCTGGATGGGTTACTTTTCATTAATATCAGGAACAAAACAAACCAAATTACAATGGACAATCAATAGAAATAAGTGGGCTCATTCCTGGAGAAAGAAAACTTGATGTACTATGATAAGGGGGATCATATTATAGAAATAACATTGATTTGATTTTTTTATGCATCAAAAATGTATGATATCTGTCTTCTTTTTGGGGGTCCTTTAATTTTTTTTGTGAATGGTTTCTATGTGTAGTTATTTACAGTATTCCACAACCAAAAGTGTCATAGTACATGTATTTGAAGCGAGTAGATATACTACAGCTTTTCATTTATTCTACTTTTAAGCTTTATTTCTTAAACTTGTTATTGATTTAATTAAACAAGTTCTTTGTCATTCCAACAGTACTAGTTAGTATTTACTATTATATTACAAAGCTTAATGTTCATTTCTTTTTACAATTTCACGTGAAGAAGCTTGAAGACTTTAAGTCAAATGTTGTTTATCAATGTTAGAATTCAATATTTGTTGTGCAATAATAAAGGAAATTAACAATTCACAAAATATATAATTTAAGGTCCTGATTAAATTATTTCCAAGATATATTAAATCTGTTTATTTTCTTGTTCCTATCATGGTATTTGTTGCCTCAAGTAAGTAGCCTTGTAATGTATTTCAAAGTATGTATGGCAATGAATAAAGTTTGTCACAATATGATTAAAGAGTATTTATATAATATTATTTTTTTTGTCACATGTTGACTTGATTAAAATACATTTTTTTTAGATCAGTTTTGAACTTTGATCTAATAAACGATATTTTCTTAAAAGAATTAAAGTTGTGTTGAAACTTAGAAATACTAATACATACATGTTTGAACATTTTTTGTACTGCCATCTTTCACGATTTTAAAACTAACTAGAGATGATTTTGGTTAAAATCGAAATATTGGCAGCACGTTATTATCTTGCTGCAAAAATTCTCTTGCTGCAAAAATTCTCCCAATAACCGCCCCCCCCCCCTTCCACCCCCAAAAATAAAAAAAATAGAAAGATGTTCCTCCCTCCCTAATGTCTTTTTTAATTGAAAAAAAATAACTAACACTAGGCCAAAGTAATGCAAAATTTACTTTTAAGGTTATAACCCCCCCCCCCACCCCCACCCTCCAAACCCCCAAAAATAAAAAAAAATAAACGTTTTCCTCCCTCCCACATGACTTTTTTAATTGATAAAAATTAACTAACACTAGGCCATGTATTGCAAAATATACCACTAGATGGCACTATTTTAATTAAAATCAAATTAAATCTAGATTTTTTTTATAAAAACTGCCTAGAAATTGCTAAAAATGAATAGGGATCGAAATCTATACCTCTGTGATACCATCCTAAAATGTGTTGCTCCTATGTTGCTTAGTTTTTCCGCTATGATGTTGACACTGCGTGTCCACAGACAGAAGGACAGACATACGAAGGCAATTTTATAATATTGGCACCTTACCAGGTGTGCCAATATAATAATGGGTATCAGTTGCAAGCAAGTTCACCTTATTGTTCAAGTCTGTCCTAAATGATCGATGTCCGCAGACTAGCACACTCCTTTCCTTGGCATTCACATGTTGAGGATTCGTTTTGGTCCGCAATTTACACAATGTCCCTTACAAGGTGTGCTCCTGAATGAGCGAAATTAGAAGGACTTCAGTTTATTTGACTTCGACAGCACAAAGTTAAGTGTGACAGTTGAAATTTACATCACCACGCAAACTATTAACGTGTTATACTAGTACAACGATAAGTATAACGTCATCAATAACATTTTTGACCCCAAAAAATAGGATCCTAACACGAGAGTGAGTAAATGCAGTTTAGTTTGTTTACCAACATTAACTCGGCCCTGCTTAAACCTCGTACAGGAAAAATGTCAAACAAATGTGAATCTTGCGGAAGATGTTTTTCTTACAAATCAGCATTAAAGATCCACATGAGAATTCACACTGGGGAGAGACCCTATAAATGTCAAACGTGTAAAAGATGTTTCACAACCAGTTCAAGTCTGATCATTCACACTCGAACTCACACTGGTGAAAAACCTTACACATGTGATACGTGTGGAAGATGTTTTGCTGTTAGACCTTCATTACAGAAACACATTCGGACCCACACTGGAGAAAAGCCTTACAAATGTGATACTTGTGGTATGTGTTTTGTAACTCAATCACACTGGAAGATCCATACAATGAAACATACAGGAGAGACCCCCTACAAATGTACATTTTGTGGTAAAGGTTTCACAGCAGGGTCTAATTTTCGAGCTCATGTTAGAACTCATACTGGTGAGAAACCATACAAATGTGATACTTGTGGAATATGCTTTGGGACTAATTCAAATTTGAAATCCCACAGGAGAACCCACACCGGAGAGAAACCTTATAAATGCGATACCTGTGGAAAGTGTTTTAACCAAGTGGCAAACATAATAGCACACAAGAAAATTCACTCTGGAGTTCGCCCTTTCAAATGTGAATCTTGCGGAAAGTGTTTCGTAAAGAAAAGTGGTCTAGAAAAACATATAGAAGTCCACCAAGACAGGCCAACTTGTAATCTTTGTAATAAAGGTTTCAAAACGGATTTTACCTTGTTGATGCATATGAAAACTCATGAAAATCAAGGGATTTTAAGCAAAAAGTCTTATTTGAGAAAAAAGCCCCTTGAATGTGAAATTTGTAAAAAGCGCTTTTCAAGGAAATACCACCTAACATTACATACGAGAATTCACAGCGGACACAAACCTTACAAATGTGACACCTGTGGAAGATGCTTTACTCAATCTTCACATCTAAACCAACATTATAAAACTCATCTCTCATATTTGCAGCCATTCGTGAAAGATAGGAAAAGAAAAAAAAATCACCAATGTAAAAATTGTGGGGAGTGTTTTATCAATGAATCCCATTTAAAACAGCACAGCGAAACTCATAGAACATGTGTAAAATCACCCACAGAAAATAAAACAAAAGAAAAAACCTTCAAATGTGATACTTGTGGAAAGTGTTTTGCCAAGAATGCCATATTTCTAAGGCATGAAAAAACTCATCAACAAGGTGCACCTTCTGAAACGGTAGAAGTTGTGACAAAAGTAGATACCAAGATCGCTCAGAAGAATATTGCAAAGAAAAAATCAATTAAAGTTAACACAGAATCCATTACTGGAGAAAAAGTGTACAGATGTATTAGGTGTGGGCAGTGTTTTAGTAAAAGTTCAGTTTTTCAAAGACACATGAAACTTCATAAAAATGAAAAACATTCTAAAGCTGTAGAGGCCATGAAAGAAGATGACAATAATAGAAGTGATGTGAAATCACCTACGAAAATTCAATCAAAAGGAAAAAGTTACAAATGTGATACTTGTGGACAATGTTTCACAAGAAATGCCATATTTCTAAGGCATAAAAAAACTCATCCACTACATGCACTTTCTGGAGATGTAAAAGTTGTGAAAAAAGAAAATTCCGAGGTTGTTCAAAGGAATATTGTAAAGGAAAAGACAACGAAAGTTAGTGCTAAATCTAATACTCCAGAAGGACTGTGCGAATGTGTTATATGTGGGCAGTGTTTTAGTAAAAACTCAGTTTTTCGAAGACACATGAAACTTCATCGAAATGAAAAACATTCGAAAGCTGTAGAGGCTATAAAAGAAGATGACAGTAATGATAGCATAGAGGCCATTGTTAAAACTGATGAGTTTATTGACAATGATATGGTAAACAAAATAGCCACTGTTAAAAAAGAACATATCATTAAAAATGAGAAATGTCCAATACATGGTTTGCAAAGAAAAACACTTTCAAATAATACAAAAACAATAGAAAATGAATCGAAACCAATTCCTACTTATAGTAAATCTTTTGAAGATACCTTAAAACAATTAAGGAATTTAGCCCATGAAGGTTTAGGACCAGAGGAAAAGATTCTGGTTGGTAAATGATGCTTCAGCGATAGATTTAGATTTTTTCTGGCTACTTGACCGGATGGCATCTTTATCAAGAAAGTGACTAATTTTTCCGGACCGGATAATACTAAAACTTGCTGGCCTGGTGTCTAAATCGATCACTGAAGTAGGCCAAAGACAGGGTGACAGGCCAGGTCTTTTTAGCCCCATGATAAAGTATTATTTAGTCTGGTAGAAATATTCAAAATACAGCCAGTTTCTTGATAATCATACCACTTGTTTTGCATTTGGTAGCAAAGAAAAGCTTAAATCAAGCACTAAATTGGCAAACTACCTAATATTCACTGAGCACCAAAAGCTTAGACTTCTTCAAGTCATTTTTGAAAATAAATGTACAGTTGTATTTAAGTAGAGTTCTTTTTTATTCAAACTAGAAAAGTATATTTTTTTACCTTTCGTTATACATTTCGACCGTTCTTGTCTACGATCATCTTCTAAAAATATACTTTCTTGAGTGGATGAAAAGAACTTTACTTGTCTATATATTCACCAAACTTATGAATTTCTTCATGTATTGTTTTTTTCGAATGTTCATCATCACAGATGAAGCACCCCTGAGTACCCTTTTAAGTAGTTATATAGAGGAGCAATATAAATATTGTATTTGTTAACTGTTATTATTATCATTATGATTCTGACAGGTAGAAATTAGTAATTTTACCAAATAAGTTATTGGTTCCAAGATTCATATTTGAAGAGAATTATTCGACTTTGGAACTAGATATTTGAGGTAATTTCTTACCTCTCATTATGTTTCTTCCTCTCCTAGAGGGCTTGATCACATGAATGGTCATCTGATGTTGTGAAAATAAGAGTTTTAAGTACATCAATTGAATATATTGGTTGTGATTTATGTTAAATGAATTTTATTTTTATAAATCTAATACAGGATTTGCTTTTAGAGTATGTTCAAAAAGAACAAAAACTTGTTTTAATTAAATTCTGTGAATAAATGAACTGACAGTATTTTTAAAATGTTTGTTGTTTGTTTTATACTATTTAATAGTCAATGCAGAAAACATGTGGCTGTTGATATACTATATCAACAGCCACATGTTTTCTGCTTGACAACATTTTAAGTGTTGATATAGACGTTATTGTAAGACCAGGCCCCTTTGAAACATGAATACTGATCCAGACCGGGTATCACTGTGAACGGAAACTAGGTTCAATTTGCGTACTAAGCGTAACGTTACGATCTATTAAACTGCAGAGGTGAATACATGAATATGTTTTTCTTGTCAACTGGCACATTTTAGTGAGTTGTTATTTAATAAATCGACTATATTTCTGAAAATATATGCTTTATATGGTGGCGCTTGAGCAACTGACTAGTATAGGTCATGTTTGTAATATTGCATTACCGATTTATACGGGTCAGGGACCGTAATATTAAAAGTAGGAAAGCACACGTGCGAGGTTGTAACATAGGCACACACGTCCAAGGTGTGATGAAAAATTAAAAAAAACAGAATCCAGTTTGTTTGGTTTTATTTGGCAAATAAACATAAATTATTTACGTGTACATATTAACAGTAAGAATTTGCAGGATGAAATGAGACAAAAATAAAACTACAATAATGTCAAGTAAGATAACCCATAAAAGTCATGGACTTATTTCCAAACTTTTGTGGAATGTGGATAGAATAATAGTAATGATCAACACTATAGTTTGTTTTTTGTTTTTTTAACATTATTGACAACATTTAATCACTGTCAAAAAACATTTAAAAAATTGGTCTTTTTATTTGATTATGATAATTGGGTGGTTACACCTTCAGATGTCGCCCCTAATTTATCTCCGTAATTCAAACCAAATAAATAAGTCATTTCATTTCAGAGTGGTTTGTGAAAAGGGGTTTACATCGATTCAAATCGATTTGAAAAGGTGTTTCTAACCACAGCCATAAATTCTATATAATATACCATCAATGCCGATAGAGTAAAACTCACAAAAACTAAGTTATATTTTGATACCCATCAGTTTTATCAAAAAGAT
>JAVSBT010439731.1:0-10450 GCA_033118115.1 Pharyngocirrus eroticus
GTATACACACTTTCCTTTGCCATATTTAAAGTTCTTTTCCATAAATGGGCCTGTTTTGACATATTCAGGCAATCTTTCGACTTAATTCACCAAACTGACTAAAATTCTAGGTTTTTAGAAGAAAACAGATTTTTGTTTTCTTGTTATATAGCCCTTGTTAAGCTAAAACATGAGGGTCTTGTTACAAACATGAAAGTTGGCCTACAATTTAAATCTAAACCACCTTTAATTCAATATTGGTTTTAGAGATGACATAAAAATGATGTTGTGAATCAAATTTGAGATCAATTGCACAATATTTGATAAAGTTATTAACAAATGAAAAAGCGATGCAAAGCAAATTTTGAGTAGTATATTACAAGCCAGTCTGTGAATAGCAAACTGAATAAGCTACGCACAATGTCATTAAAGCTCATTATTACATCTATATAACAAATATTATCACGGAAATATAACTTTTTATTAGAAGAGCACTATCACCTATTTACTGCTTTGAAGAGTGACTGTTTTTATTATGTCCGGCAGTGTATGCATAGCGATACGACTGCATAAAGCTTAGCGCATGAATGAACAGCTTTCTTGTTTAAAACACTCTATACTACATTTCTACTGGCATGTCTCATCGTGAGCTACTCTAACCCATGTGGTATAGAAGAAAGACTTCCAGATGTGAGCAGGGGTGAAAACTTGTTTATCAACAAAATTAATCGTGACGTTAGCTGACATCCCTCTATACCTCTTTTCTTCATATAGCAAGAGCAGTAACTTTTATATGAGTACGAGTCTCAAATATCGTAACATAATGATGGTGATATTCAAATATTTTACTGTAGAAACAGCAGATCCTCATGATATTGTGTAGTGAATTGAGGTTAAAATCATTAAATGATAAAATTGACCTGCATCATGGCAACGACCAACCTTTACATCATATAAAGTTGAAAGGAGTTTTCGACAGCTTAAATTTTGAAAGGAATGTTTTCTCAAGGAATGATATGTGATTCAACTCGCCGATAATATTGGCCAAAAATGATCCAATATCTCTACCATATTGCCCCTTTAGAATTTACCCATTAAACCATTTGTAAGGGGTAACACAAATAGTTATATAAAAGAAAAAATAACAGAAACAAAACGTATTCAACAAAGTTGCTTTATCAATAATTATTATTTCTTTGTTCATTCCTGAATTCTTTTTCTAATAATCGTGTTTATTTTTAATACAAATACATCAACAAGATGATGGTGACATGTTTTTGTCTTGGAAATAAATCAATTCAGCAAAATTATTTTTGGAGTTTCGGTTTTATTCTCCTGTTATTATTATATTATTATTATTATGAATAGTTTCTACTTGTGAAACAAAATGTCAAAACCCTGTTTACACTTACCAGTTTGTCCTCCCTGAGAATTCCTTATCACACAAAACACAATCACGAGAAGTGATGGAAGTGTCAACAACGTCATCCTATTGTCCTCAGTCAAGTGGGATTTATCGCGAATACCAATAAATTTGATCTTAGATTAGTTAAATGTATCAAATCAAAATGACTTAGCACACACTTTGGGGTGTTTGGTTATACTTCCCTGTGTACTTCCGCATTGCTTAGAGGTAACACAGGTTGAACCAGAGCATGACACTAGTATATCTCTCTGTTAATATATACATGTATATTATTATCACAGCTAAATATACAACACGAATATGACCTAACCTTTACAGTAGGGCTCAAAAGGTACACACACCATGAAATCAAGACACCAAAGTAACGAAAACGAAGTAGAGAAAGAAAATACTAATAAGAAAGACTGTGTAGATTGCCACTACTGTAATGCTCAGCCCTGTTATATCTTTCACGTTGTCGAAAAAATTTGTCTTGGGTTTTCCTCTCTTAGGCTAATATCAAACGTAAAATATCATATAATTATGTGTTTTTTTTATACATCTTTAAATATGTTCAATGCTGCATTATGGTCTATAGTGTGCAAGACCACTGAGTAATCAGCATCCTGGAGCCGGTGTAAGAAATATATTTTACCCCCGGTAAATTGAAATCGAACAGTCAACTCAATTTACCCCTCCCCCCCTCGGTTATTTGAATTACGTCCGATATTAGTACAGAGATGCATAATTATACCCCATGATGCAAAGTCTCTAAAGCGGGTTGATGGCATGTTTACGTATTACTCACAGTGGATACCGAACTTTTCCGATTAAATTATAATAATAATTTGCCTTAGCAGCTACACTTAACCAATCTGGCCGCCCTGTTTCATTTTTTTGCATCTTTGTCACCTTTAGTTCAGCCTAAGTTAAGTTGACTTTGAAACCTTTCTCAATCAGTATTCTCCATGTATTTCTTGGTAAGAGTCACACTGGATACCCCCCCCCCCCCTTCCCGGTACCCCTGGGGTGTACAGTGCAATGTTTATATTGCAGCTCAAACCATTCTACATTAATCATTTTCTGACATGGAGCCTTCTTTTTTGCTTCATTCATATAACAATTATCTTGAAAGCGGGTGAACTAATATTTCAATTAAAACTTCCTGATATCGGACCAGGGACATTTTGCATGTTAAGCCAGTCTGGAAATTGCAATCTGATTGCACTACACTTAAAGCACTCGAACTAAATGTGAGGAATTGGTCTACTACTACCCTATACTATATCCTACAAACTCTAAAAGCAACTGATATAAAAGGTTCAGGCCCTTTAAGGGGGGGAGTATAAACCCAAGATAAGGTTTGAATAAAATTAAGAAGGTTCTACATAGGACTTTTACCAGTGAAAGAATATACCCAAAGGCATCAGTTGAAATTTAAAATAAAATAATAAAAGAAAAAAAAGATTTGGAAAAGATTTTTTTTAAATTTCAACTGCTGCCTCTGGGTATATTCTTTCACATACTAAAATTCCTAATTATCACTTCAAAACCATCATGCCCCCTGAGTGCACGGAAGTAAAGAAAACGAAGGGGGGGGGGGTAATAAGAAAATGACAATGACTGAATTATTATATTGTAATATTGTTATTGTTGAATAGCCTGTAGACAGGATTTTAAAATAAAATGATCTTAAATTTGATACAAAAGGCAAGATTTTGGGGATATCACCGATGTTTAATTTCATAAGGGTAACATTGATAACACATACTTCATGTTCAAAGGATGTAACAAATATATACAGAATTTGAAGTTAAACATAAGAAGTAAAAGATAAAAAAAAATGTATAGACGCAAGCATCTTGACAAGTTCATACTATACAGAATCCTTGATTGAATAAGGCTCATTTTGGAGATTGGCACCTTGACTTCATATAAAATATGAACAGATTCCTTTGGACACTTATACCTTTTCAAAACTTTCATGTATTTTTCGATTCAAAATCTGTTTCACGTCCGGTTCGTAAAGTACAAAGGTACATCTATGTAGCTGTGGAAAGCAACATTTGAACACCTTATGTACAGTTTCAAATTCAGAGGGGTAAAGTGATTTATTTTCTTATTTCAAAGCAGCTCTGTCTCACAACTCTGTCTCACATCAATTAACAATTACAGATCTTTGTCCTTTTTATCTAAATCTAGTTTTCTATTTAAGACTATCCATTGTATTATGCAAAGAAGGAAGCTAAACAAAGCTGAATATCCGTGTTTTACCTGCCTACCTATGATTTCAACTTTTGCTACGTGTATAAATCAAGCCATGAATATGATGATCAATATTACAATAATAACATGTATGATATTTAGGAACGCAATTACAAGCAACGTATAGAAGCTATAAATATCACAGCTCGTCAAGTGTAGGTCGGGTAGTCAGAATATATAGGGAAAAAAGAATGGCTGACCCTAATATAACCTGAAAAAAAATATCACTTTTGAATATCTTTGATTTATATTTCTAGGATAATTTTTATCACTAAACTTGTTTAAGATTTCCTGTTATTCTCTATGTCTAGCTTGTGCCAATACATGAAGTGGACCACAATGTGATGGTATGTTTACATAATCATAATGTTTTAGCCGATCAGAAAAAGCACAACAAAAGGTTTAATACCCTGATGATAAATTTGTTTAAAATATATTAGCATGAACATAATACTGTTTTAATTTTACAGGAATTATTTGAAAAACGAATCAAATACTCACTCTTCATCGTTTTAATATAGGAAAATGTGTAAGTAAAGTGTGTAATGTGATTAAAACACTGATGATTGCATTGTATAATATTAACTGTTAATCTCTTCAAAAACACACAAAACAGCACCTTGTCATAACTTTGAAGTTAATATTTTACCATAAGATGAGTTGGTTTGAAAAAGATATCTACACGATGATAAAACCAGTAGAATGTAATGGCAGTGTTAATTTAATCTTCTGAACAAATGTATGTGTAAGAATTTTGACCTTTAGTTTCTGTTGACAGGTTTTGGGGATCCACCTGCAACAATATTTGTGGTAACTGTGTCAAAAATGAACCTTGTAACAAGACAGATGGAACCCGTGCACCCACTTTGTGATGAAAGCATTGAACAGCTAGTGGAAATTTGAATAATGTCTTCACATTAGTGTAGTATTATTAAATCGAGGAATGCAAACTACCACTTTGGCTGTTAGATTTGAAAAGCTTTATTATCAAAAGTATAGTTACATAATAGTGCGCATGCGCTGCGCAATGATGTATGCTAATGATGCAACATCCCCCTTTTTTTTCTTAAGCTATTTACGTCTACATTATAATCTATTAATTGGTACAGGAAATGAATACAAAGAAAACCTAATAGAATAACATCCTAATGGTGAATAGATTATATCAAAATGATACACAATAATTCTGTTTCAAAGTTCAGTATAGATATAGCAATAGTGAGCAAATCGTTATAGAAATTATATAATATATATTATGATCATTCTGGTCCAATGTCCAGTATTTTAAACAAAAATGTAACATAGAAAATAAGAGATATATATAACTTTTAATATGTTATTAAAAATAAAACATATACTGTTGTTACTAAATACTCTTGTTCACATTGTCTGTTCATAGAACTGTAACACATCCTAGAAGCCTTAATAAACATGACAGCAGTCACAGAATTAGATTTGATCCAAACATTATTTGAAGCTTATCATTCTACAGGGCAAGGGAGAACAAAATCATATAACAGGTGAAATGCATAGTTTCTTATGATTAAGGAATTGAAATATGTATTTGCAGTTAAGTTGTGCAAAGTCACGAATTTCATTTTTCATGTAATTAATAAACACATTCTATCAAGCCAAACCGACATGTTGAGTATATGAGTATATGATTGTACATTTAGAAAGAAATAAGGCAAAATCTGCATATTGGTGGAAAATAAAGTGATTATTCACAATTGTGAAATTTTAAATAATAATTTTACACCAATGTGTACATAATCTGGATTGTCTTATATTTATTTAAAGATTTTCAATGGCCATGGTCATTCATAAACAAGGTTTTTTTTCTTTAGATTTTCCTGCAGATTAGTAAATAGTTATGATACATTATATCAATGCTACTTTGTTTCATGGGTTTCGGAAAGAATAGAATTCGTAATCTTCCAGGATCCTATATGTACACTATTCAATACTCCAGTTGGCATACCATAGTTTGAAGTTTTCAAAACTAGAGGTTCCGTAAATTCATGAAGTTGTTTTTCATCTTGCTGTTTTTATGTTTCAGTTCATGTATATACAATTATTCACTGACTTTGTGTGTCTGCATCTGTTTTGCGGATACTCTTCAAATGTTATTTTATGATTACTATTTTCAAATTTTAAACATCATGTACAATAAAAGTAATACACATACATTTTTTTCTTATTTACTTCACAGTTTTATTTTCAGTTTGGCTTTCATAACTTGAATGCCATCTGATTGCAGACCTTCCCAGGGGAGACTTCAATTTCAAGTAACTTGGATGAAATCCTAGAAGTGAAAAATAAAAGTATTATAAGAAAAGAAAAAAAGATACATGTAATTTAAGATGTAAATATTGGAAAGAAACCTAAATAATATAAGATATTAAGACACCAGATTTATCGTGTTATATCGTCTTATCTTTCCAAATGACAATTTGACATTTAGAAGCAAACAATACTCCAAATAGGTTCATTTTTGAATTTATTTGCAAATGTTCGTTGTTACCTACAACATCTTCAGGTCTGTCTTACCTTGTTTATATTTTAAAGTATTTGATCTGGCCATTACCCTGCCCCACTACCAGCATACCCTTGTACCACTGTACGACTGTAGGATCATTTAGTCCATCTTCTTTGGTGACTATATAATCTTTAAATGTCCCTGTTTTATCAAGACGGTGGATACAGTCACCATTCCAGTCACAGACATAAATCCACCCTGCAGGACATGTACACACGCCATTAGGGTCATATCCATCTCCAGGAGTAAAGTCCTTGTAAGTGTTGGTTAATTCACCATTTTGATTGAATATGAACAAAGACTTTTTCCTGTAATCACTTACAACGATGTCGCCATTGATGCTGGTAGTCATATGCCATGGTCCATCCAACACCTCATTCCCAATTTGATTTGTGAAAATTGTGTCTATCTGATGACCTGTTTTCTTTTTTATTGATATTGGTTTTGCAAGATTTGTGTAAAGAATGTTGTCCCTGTCATCCACTGCTATTGCATATGGTTTATGACTAGCATCGATACCTAGATCTTCTACGTCATCACAATCCAAGGACAGGATTTTGATACAGTCATCATCTGAAATGACTACTTTCTCTTCACTTTCTCGAGCTTTGACCAAAGGTACCACTCTATAAGCTTTTGGACAGTATTTTTCTATCCTTTCTTTCACAGCCTTTGCTCTAGCTTCATCCTGTCCTTGCACATCTACATCAGTTTGTTTGTCACCTTTATACCAATATATTGCAACGGTCATCTTTTTAAATACTGCAAGGCTTTCAATTGATCGATCCAAGGCATCTTGACATTTCATTGGTTTACTTTTCCTGACCTTTTGATTCCTTTCTACTAATGGTTGACCCTGTGAGGTCACTGAGACAGACTGAATCCATAATTCTGGGGAGGTGGACTCTTGTAAAGCTGTATCAATTCTCTTTTGTATTTCTTCATGTTTTTTCACTAACTCATCATCTGTTGAAAAACTGGGCATGTTTTGTAGGAGTAATTGCGTGTGTTTCAGTGAGGTTGATGTATCCTTCACCTCTTCATTGACCTTTTTATAGTAGTTCCTGACATCATCAGTCTGTTTTATTTCCTCTTCGAGTAAAACTTGTTCTTGCTCTACTAACATCATTTGCATTTCTTGAGTTTTTTCTTTTATTAGTTTCACCCTGTTTTTATGGTTTCCTTCATTCTTTTTAAGATCAGCCTGTATTCTATTTTCCAGTTTCTTTAATTCAGCTTGTTTTTTTATGATTTCTTCTTGGGCAACCTTGGTGTAAATTGTTCTGTATTCCTCTGCCTTTTCTTCCAGCTCAAATGCAAAAAAATAAAAAATTCAAGGTTTGCTAATACTATTGTCAGTACGGTAGATTTATGGACATTCATGGAGAATTTCTCTCATTTAATAAGTAAAATGTTTCTGTATAGATTACTCTGAAAAGTGAAAAATCAATTAAATGGTGATTGTTTGGCGTGTCATCAATTCATAGAACTTTTCTTATACATCTTTAACCTCTTAAAGACCTTACCGCACCAGATATAGATGGAATCGGTTAAGGGGGTAATAATCATGGAATATAGGACATTTCCGGTTAACCCTGTTTTATAAACATGAAGATATCGGGTTGTGGTTTAATATTGTTGTAGAGTAATTAATGAATGATTCATACTTTTTGTCTTTCTAGTAATTTTCTTTCTTGTTCTTCCCGTTCAGGTTTTAGTTTCGAAAGAATTGTTGCTGGAAAAAAAGTGATATGCATAATGTATATTTATCAACTTAGAAATCCAATGGAAACTCATCATTAGGCAGGAGGGGGGGGGGGGGGGTGAAGGTCTAAATGCTTCAATTTCGAAGGGAGCATATCAATAATATGTCCCTAAATATCATTTTCAACAAAAGATAATAAAGTCATATGTTTAGCTTAAGGATATCGTCAGACACATTTTATTTATAACTCACATTTTCATTGTATCTGATTTTACCCTGTAACTCTTTTAGTCAGCACTTAAATAAGTTTTCTGTAAAGCATCGGAACTTTAATAAAAGGTCATCTTTATTTTTTGAGAAGGGGCACTGTAATGTTTGTGAGGGGCACACTTTTTGTTTTTGTACAAAGAAATACACTAAAGCATAACATTTCTACAATCCACTTAACAATACTATGCCCCCTGTCTATATCAATTTATCATCAGTCAGACAAGTCTCTTTTTATCTTATATTTGAAATTGTTCTGCTTGATCCATCTCTGGAAAATTGCAAAACAAAACTGAATTTACTCTTATATTACAAAGAAACAGTTACACGAATGACATATATTGAATAATAACTAATATTTACCCATCTCTTTCAATTGTTGCATTGACTCCTTCTGTTGTTGTTGCAGAGTGTGCATTATTTCACTGTGCTTTATTTCCATTTGTTTTTCTACATTTGCTTCCTGTTGTTGCCATTTATCGGTTATTTCTTTTAAAGTATAGTGGACTTGGGGAGTCAAAGGACCAATTTCATGGTTTCGGATAACTCTTGCATCAACCACAAATGTTCCATGTGGTAGCTTTGAACTGATGTTTTGAATTGCCTGTGATGTTTTAGTGAAATCATTGTTAAAGTCTGCAGTTGACAACTCTGGATATCTTGAATGAGCTAACTTATTCCTGATATATTTCAGTTGTGCCAGGCTTCCTTCTATAGATGTATCTGTTGGTAGTGGCTCTTTATCCCATCCTTGACTTGGAGCTTTCAGACCACATAATCCAGCTGGCCATAGTCCATGTTGCCGTAAAAGGACATAACAGAGTGTGATATCTAAGTCCTTGGTGGTGACTGTCATTCCTCCTCCTGGATATAACTGTGTCCATTGTACCGCAGTGATCGGTGTCCCTTTACCAGGTCCTTTTAATCTCATCAAATTTGCTTTTTTCTTCTTCAGGACATCATCAAATGATGGCACAGCAGTCCCGGGGACTGTGCCTTGAAGTGTCGCATAATGATCTAGAGATTCCTGGAAAGCCTTTGTCCCTAAATCATTGATTAAAAGAACCAGTCTTGCATAGTTTTCATTCTCATTTGACAAAGCCGCAGTCATAGTTTTACTGTGTACTAGGCCCTTCCTCAAATTCAGGCCAACTGGAAATTATGAAAAAAAAGAAAGCCTTCAGAATAATTTTCCTATCTAAAGTTGCCTTTCATCTTATAGCAAATTGATGGCAATTGAAGTTACAGACATTTCTAAAAACAACAGAATGCAACTTAAATCACTGTATTCGTGCATTCTATTCTAAATCAAAAATATTGCACACAGAATGACACCATCAAAATCTCTTAAAAACTATTAAACTTAGAAAAGGTGACTAATTTAATATAAATGCAATTATATAAATCACTAAATCAATGACTGATATCTTACCTTTCAGCAGTTTGCAAATGTGTGGCAGAACAATGTTTTTTACCACAATGGCGGTCACAACGCTCCTACAACTACAAGACGTGTACACTACGTGCCAAGTTATTAGACAAGTACTAATTTCTATATTTATAACATTTTAATCCCAAGAAAGTCTAAAACAATGATGGTTACATGTGACATTCAATTGTTGTGTTTTTCGGTGTGCCAAGTGTTTCAAAGAGGGAAAATACAATCAACATGTCAATCATGGGGAAGAAACAATGTCATTATAAGTATGAATATAATACCTATTAATAATTTGAAGATTTTGATTGTTTGAATATTTAGTGGGACCCTCATATGAATATAATACCTATATATCCATGCATCATTCTTTTAGACTTCCTTGAGATCAACGTTTTATATATGTAGAACTCCGTACTTGTCTGATAACTTGGCACGTAGTGTATATGCCACGTATGACATGTTTCAGGTATAGGGAGTTATTAGAGCATATCATAAAGGGCATATGATTTGAATGAAAACCTTATGCTTGGTGCTTGTCTATATACACATAGGCCAGTTTGAATAAACTTTTAGTTCTGAATAAAGCTTTGTTTACTAAACTCTTTTTTAAAAAAATTACCATTTTGATCAGGTATTATTAATGTTTGGCTGCCATTATAGTATACATGGATACTTGAAACATATATATAAATTCTATGTACAGAATAGCTTAACTTTTTTTCCTTGCTGATCAGGGGTCGGTTTCAATTGAGGAATTTAGTCTGACTTAAGTCTAACAATGCACTTATGTCCTCACTTAGACTTAAAGTGGGTTTCAATTGACAACTTAGATTTTTCCTAAGTTTAAAAATG
>JAVSBT010439953.1:0-25073 GCA_033118115.1 Pharyngocirrus eroticus
AAAAAAGAAAAGTTGAAACGCGAATTTTACCCTCGGTCGGGTCCAACGATCTACAAATCAATTTGGTATGGCCTTACCTAGATATCTCTTTTCAAATAAAAAATGACTATCTAAAGTGACAAAAATGGGCTTAAAATTGATAGTTTTCAAAATGTATGATGTTTTTCAGTGACTTTTGTTAAACAAATCCTACATAAGCTTTTATTTTGAGGTTTTTGGTAAAGTGATAAATTTGAGTTTGTGAAAGTAATTTTGTTATTGACCTGAAGATGTAAAATGATTGATAAAATATCATCACAATGAAAAATGAAAATTACTTTTATCAGATTCATAATTCAGTACAAGGGTCCATAACCCCTTTACTAATTCTAGTTGGGTTTTTTATTCTTTATCCTAAAGTTGGATACAGCTAAAATTGATTTGATTTTATGGCTAATTCTGTTATTTGTAAGAATTTAGAATACTTATTATCATAAAAACTGTCTGATTTTTTCAGGAAATTTTATCCTAATGGAGATAAACCAAAACCAAAAGAAACTCCCAAATCCACAGAAGAGGGAACTGAGAAAAAAAATGGAAAAAGAATAACATTTGCTGATAGGATTGAAACTATTGAAAATTATCAGGCAGAACCTTCTCCTGATGAATTTATCGTATTCAACGAAATTAATGACGTGCAAGGCGTGCATCGAGTGGGTGAAAATGAAAATGGCCCAGTTGAACAAGACACAGTGGCTACCAATTCTGATCCAACTGGAACCAATCAAGACACAGTACCCGGATTTGGGATCGATGTTACTTCTGAGGAGCTTGCTGAAAGTCGTAGCTCCTTGAGGCCTATTAGTAATCCTATACCTGTTAATTTAAAGAGCATTGAAGAATGTGATGAAGAAAACAATGCTAACTCAGAATGTGAGGAGCTGTCATCCCTTTCCTCGGAAGATATTGAGGGCAAACTACCACCTACAGAAGGTGAGGAGATGCCACTACTTGCCAGCACTGATGACCATGATGAAGATGCAGAAAATGGGTCAAAAGTTCAAGCTCATGACAATGATGGTTTTGAGATAGATTCAGACAACGACATGCAAGAAATGCCACCACCACCCTCACCACCTGAAGATCAGTTTATGCCACCACCTGAAGATCAGTTTATGCCACCACCTGAAGATCAGTTTATGCCCCCACCTGAAAATCAATCTATGCGACCATCATCCCCCCCACCATCTCCTCCACCATCTCCGCTAGGTGAAGACCAATCTATGCTACCACCTCCACTCACACCAGATGAAGAAGAAGAAGGAGGGGGTGTACTTCCTCAAGAGATAAATGAAGGAGAAACAGAAGAACAATCCAATTATCCACCAGGTGAAGACAGTGAACACCAGAGCTCCCATTTTGATGATGATTCTGATAATGAAATTGTACACACAACTCAAGTTCTTCAAGACGGCATTTAGTTATATAACTAAGAATACTGTAGCATTACTAAAACAATTAATATTTCATGGCTTAGATTTTCAAAGGGCATCTGATGAAGGAAAAGAAACTACAGCTCTATAATTGGGATTAAACATTTATTGTTATGAGCCTTCTTAGACTCTCTACAAACTAATCAAGAGTATAAAACTCTTTTATAACTAATCACCTTACTTTTGGTGTATGTCTGGGAACTGTGCTCAATTTTAATGTGTTTGTCGATCTGTTATGACATTCTTTATTTTACATCTGTATATGAGACTAAATATGTTTCAACCAGTTACAATATTCTGAATAAGGAAATGTTTGAAATTTTAATTGAAAGTTTCAAATAATGTTTCATGTGAGTAGTTTCTCTAAATACTAGTTTAATCAAATGCTATTTATTCAAGGTTAGAAGTAATTGATTTGAAATATAGTTTTCCAGTACTGTTCAGACTTTGATAGTGTTATATGCATCTTTAAAAAAAATGTAAAACATCTTTTATATAAAAATCAAGAAAATTTGTTACATCACATGGTTTGTAAAAACAGAATGTGTTGTACTGCTCAGAGGCAATAAAAATCGCCTAATTGTGCTTGAAAAGATATTGCTGTTTTTTTCTGCAAATCACTGATAATTTATTGCCTATAGGGGTCTAAAAATCACAAATTAAAAATATATGCCCATATTCATAGCGTAAATACTGTGTAATAAATTTAAGCGAGGCTTAACATTTGTTAAAAGAATCAAGAGTGGCTTATTGCTCTAAGGTAAATAATTATGCTAAAAAAGTAATATGCAAGATTTTTTTTTACATTTTATACAACTTTATTCCAACATTTTGTTTCTCACATTAATATTCTCATTGTAAGTAACAGAGAAACTACACCATAGCACTATTTCAAATGTCTATAACACATATTCAAAAGTAACAAAATAGTATAACAAAGGATTAGAGCATCCTTTTTAAAAACAGTATCATACACACTGTATGTGTAAATGTAAGATGGAGTATACACACAATGTACATATAAATTAATAGATCTAAAATGTTGACAGTAAATGTATTTTTTCAGAATTGCTGTAACTGTAGGTAAACAGAAATAACTAATATAATAATCATACACTTACATGTTCACCCTTATAGGCCTATTTGCCATCATGCTTCAGTTAATCATAACCATGGATAACGCATTTAGTAGGTATAGGAAAATACATTCTTCGACAAATCAAAATTGTTACATTAATTTTATCATAGCTTCATTTTTTGTATCTAAAATTCTTCCTAAATTGATGACAACAAATAACATCACTAAGCTATGAGTGAAATTCATTCAAATTGCTCAGTCTTACAATCACAATATTCAGATAAAACTATTGTAAGTTATACACATACATTTCTTGATTTCTCTAATACTGAATATTACTAATAAAGAAAACTTTCCAATTCGCACAACAATGAGTTTTCACATTGTTTCAAAAAGCAATCTAAAATAGTACAAATACTATAACAAGATAAACTGTCACAGGCTTCTATTTTTCAGACTTCAAAAGTTAAAACAACATTAAATTTTACAATTTTGAATCAGGATGCAAATGTCACGGTCTGTTCCAAAGATGAGGGGCTGGCTGATGAGCTGGATGGAATGGAAAGTTCATGAGATCATTCTGTAGATGATTATGATGATGATGATTATGATGATGGTGTGGTGGTGGCAGTGGTGGTGGTTGTGTGGGAGGTGGTGGCATCATAGGTTCTTGATGCATATTTGGATGGTAGGTATGCAGTCCCTCTGGCGCTAATGATGTAGGGACCCTTATGTCACTAACAGGCACTTCTTCTTGACTAGATTGTTCTGTGGAAGACAAATCATGAATCTTGTGACTAAAACCATCCATGTTATACTTACGTCTTGCCATCAAATGGTCTGGAATGGAATCAGATCCATGTTCTACTGCTATATGCTTTAAGATTGTCGACTTTCTCACACAACCAAAGGAGCACACATTACACACATACGGCTTGCGATTCTCATGTGTAAACATGTGGACTTTTAAGCCATTTTTGCCCGCATAGCGTTTGTCACAAATCATGCATCCAAAAGGTTTGAGACCCAAGTGAGATTGTTTATGTCTTGCCAGACCACTGGGTCCAGTAAAACCTTTCTTACACTCATGACAATAATATGGCGTGTCTCCTGTATGAGTTTTCATATGCTTGACCATATGTTCCTTATTTGTAGCTGTATATGCACATATTGGACACTTTTGGAATTCCTCTCTTTCATGTCGCAGTATATGTTCCTTGAATTTAGATGATGAAAATGCTGCATAATTACACTGCTGACAAAAGTGTCTTTTCTGCACTGGATTCCCTTTCTGGTCCTCTCCGTGCACTCTCATGAGGTGACCTTTTAGGTTGTATTTGAACTGTGTCATAAAATCACAGCCTGCATGTGGACATGAGATGTCTTTCTCTTGATGGGTCTTTATATGGTTTTTCAGATTTTGTTTATTCTTAAATGATCTTCCACAAGTTTCACAAAGTATTGGTTCACGATTTGGTCTGGAATTAAAACATAAAAAATGATTAAAATCAAAGAAATTGGAAGAAATTTCTTAATTCTATAAGGTTAAAACTACTGATTGCAATTTGATGTGATATATACGATACCATCCGAGTAATACTTCAGGGGAAAAAACACTAGAAAGAACTAAGTGGTTTGCAGAGTCTCTTTGTCTTGCATTTATAGTACAATGTTGGCGTAATAAAAACCACTGGTCAAACAGTTCAAATGAAATCAAATATCTCACAAAATATTGACTAAGTTACACAATGATTGAATTTTATGATCAATAAAGTAACAGTAACAAAATGTTTGTAAGTAAAATAACATATTCCTATTCTGCAAGATAATAATGATAAATCATATTGATAGATATAGAAATAAGTACTCACAGATGAGTTTTTTTGTGTTCTTTGAGGGTTGATTTATCTGGGGCCCTGTATGAGCACCCTTCAAAATCACATGGGAATGGCCTTTCTTTCATGTGAGCTGCTGCCATATGTTTCTGCAGGCCTCTAGCATTGACATAGGTACAGCTACACTTGTCACACAAGTAGATCTTCCTTTGATCTGAAGTGTAAAAAATAGATCACATTGAAAAGGATAACTATATACAGTTCTACAGTATACTATTTCATTCAAATTTAAATTTCGGGTTGACCCCTTCAGATTCATTCAAACCAATCTAGCTGGGATTAATCAATTCACTCAGACTTACTAAAGTCTAATAGACCCTTTTATACAAACTCTCCTATCTGATAGATTAATCAATGATCCCAATAGGGAACTGTTAATATCTATAACTTTGTACATGATGGGTTCCCATTGAGATTGATCTCAATGCAGATCAATCCCAGATCATCCTATTATGTGAATTGCCTATAATGTAAATGTTGTCATGAACTTTACATCACAGAACACAAATGTACACTAACAGTGATGGATGTTGTGAGACTACTTATATGGGACCACACAGAAAGAACCATCACTGTAACTCTTGTGTATGTACAGTATCATATTCAGAGCTAAAAAAACAATCAACACAAAGAAAATGTTTGGATCCTCTTGTCTGGTAAATGTTAGCAAGTTTTTTTCCATCAAAATTCAATATAAAAGAATATTCAACATTTTCTGCAGTTTTTAAACTTTGAATAGTATTCTTTTTACAAACTAAAACAATTAGAGAATCACACAAACAAATTTGTTCCTTTCTATAGAAAGCTACTTTCAGTAAATAAAAAAAAAACCATACATTTAAAAAAAAAGGGGGTGACCATAAACTAGATCCTTTTCGTGGAAATGTTGCATAACTGAAGCCAAGCATAAAAAGCTTTGAGCACATGAGCAAATACGATACAACATGATGAAGTATTTGCTAAGAGACAACTTCTGAACCAGGATATAGTTTACAAAATAACTACTAATAGTTTTTTTTTATATTCTTGTACAACTCCATTGTACCATTTACATCAAATTGAATCCTAAGCCTATTCAACCAAATTTGCTGAATACAGATGAGGTTGTCGCAAGTGTTTGTAAGAAATTCATTGTTCACTTCCTGTACACGTGTATGTATCCTTTTATTTATTCATTCAGCCATAAAGGAGTTGATTTATATTGAACATACATAGGAGAAAACCAAGGACCTCAAACACAGAATGTTCACTCATATAAGAGTTACAAGGTTTTTTTTATTGTGAAAGTTTTATGCTATTCTCCCAAAAGTGCACAATCATGCATCTTTGCCTTCTCACCACATAATTTGTCTACTGCAAAATATGATCAGGACCTATATTTCAATGCTTATCATTTTACGTTACTCTTAAAATCTTAGCAGGATTCATAATTTTTCTAAAACTGTCACTGATTACTATATTAAGTTATAACTACAAAAAAACTGAATATATATAAGTACATTACTATTATCATTATCAAATTAGTCATAACATTATTAAAATTAAAATATAAATAAAACTTACAAAACCAATGATTATTTAGTACATATATCATATAATATACTAGTACTACAATTGTAATCATTATAAAATAATTGATATTAACAAACCTTTTTCCTGGTGGGTTGATATGATATGATGTCTCAGATTTTGTCTCAGTCTATAACTTTTCTTGCACACTTTACAGACAAATGGTCTTTCACCTGGAATTAAGATATAGCCATTAAATTAAATAGAAACAAATTATCATTGATCTACTTAAAAAATAAACAGCTGTAGATTTTACAGAGATCTATGGATCTAGAGATCCCTTGGAATTATTACTTGCAGGGGTCAATTTAGTTGTATGAGGGAACCAGGAACCAGGAGTTTAGCTGGGTCCCTTAAAAAATGTTTTCAATCCTAACCATTTTCTATAATAATAAAGCTTACAAGTCCCCTATAGACCACTATTAAATTTCTGTGATCAATAACTTATAAGTATGCTAAAAATAGAGATTTATATCATATCTTTTACTTTACATGTCCTGTTTCAACACCATGGACTAATGCTTGCAAAAGCAAACACCAACTGAAGTCCTGTTGGGGAATCCCCCATTTCATCTTACAATATAAAGTATATCACACCATGATACCACATCATGCTCAACTCCATGTATGGCATTTATTGGCGACTATTGTACATATGATTATTTTTTGTATTTAGAAGTGGAGCGAATTTCATAAAATCTACAATAACACAAAGTGACATTACTTATGATTGCATGGAAAGTTTGTAGGCAATCATATGAAGGATATGTCATTAATCTTAAATGACTATTCAAGTGATAAATCTCTGAAAATTATACATACACAAATACATAAAAGACTCACACAGGTGTACACTGAATTGCGGTACCGGTAATGATAATTTCAGTTTGTACAATGGCATTATGTCAGTTAATATACCAAAATAATTCGATTTATTACCTGGCTAAGTATAAAGGCGTTGGAATATTTTTTAATGATAGAATTAATGATCACTGCCATACCTGTATGAACTCTTGTGTGTTCCATCAATGCTGTTCTCTCTACAAACTTTCTATCACAATTCTTGCATGAGAAAGGTTTCTCTTTTCTATGGAGTTTTTGGTGAACTAACATTCCTTTTCGTTTCCCTGACTCGTATGCACATTCAAGACACCTAAAACAGAAACCATAAAATAAATGAAATATATTTTCATGAAATTTATCAGGGACCAGCAGATCATCCGCTTTAGTCCCACTTTAAAATGAAGGTGGGTCCCTTTATTAGAAATGTTAAAATGTTAGCCTTTTTTTCTTGGTTACAGCGCTAGCATGACCCTCTGGGGGTAAAAAGGTTAATGAACCTCTGTATAATTGTGATCAATTAGTTTACATGTCAATGAAGAAGACTGTTAACACAATCAATCTTTAAAAAATTCTTAGCTTGGTTGGAGTTTAGGATCAATCAATACAAAATAACATTTGTCACTAAAAGATCAAAAGGCCTAGATCTATGAGGCTGTCTCAGGTGGATTCAGGCTAAAGCAATAAACTTAATCTAGTTTAGTTATTATATACCTTTTTTAATCTATGTTCTAAAAAAAAAGACTTGATGCCATATTCTTGAAAAGAAATAGACATGTACTAACATTTTTTGTACGATGAACTACCTATATTTTTTTGTGATGCCTTGTTTACAAAACAGCAGTTAGTGAGTTGCTGGGATTTTCCTTGGAATTTACACCCACAGAATATGGCCCCATTCCCTTCACAAATTCAAAATGAACCTATTTTATTAGTATGAAGTTTTTAACTGTTTCAATACAAAAAGCTGTTGGAAAAAAATAAAATAAAGTAAATTCATAGAATATTATTAACACTCACTTTCAAGAGCTTTTTTTATCCCATTATTTTGTATTGTGTATGTATACTGATTGTTGGGGGCTCGAGTCGTATAAAACGGTGGATTTTTACTCCTACTTTGCCAGGTTTGATAATGAAGAAATATGTTCGATACAAGACATTGGATTTCAAATGCAGATCAGTAGAAAAAAATTCTACATCAATATTTGAACAAATATCATTATCTAGCTTTTGAAATGTTCCAATCTTAACAAAAAAAAATTCAACTAAATTATCAATCAATGCAAATCATGAAGTCATTCAAAATTTGGAGGTAGCAATTCATAGTTTTAACCTTTTTCATGTGCATGAAATCATTTATCTTGATTCTATGAAAAAAAAAGAACATCATGGGATGTTTTTGATTTTTTTACATGCCTAAATATTCCAGACATACTTGTAGCTACAGGGATTTTTCCCTAATATGTAAGATTTTGAACTTGGAATCAACATGACCAATTATGTACATTAGATTTTGAACTGCAGATATATACAGACTACTAAATCTAATGTATCATTACCCATCTATCAATCTAATCAATTTCTCTCTCCATACCAATCAATCATTTCTTTATTTTATGGGTGAAGTATGTGTCAATATAGTACTATGGTATTCTTTCCAGGAATTCAACATATTCAAGATGGGGAAGTCCAGCACGAAGAAAAAATCTCTAAGATTACAGAAATTATATCTATTTGTTAAGTGTGGGCGTAATTTTTCAAATTCATTCATTGTCCCGAGCCATCAGTATGTCGATTACTATCATTGTCACAATAATCAAAGACCTAGAATTTAAGTTATGTGGAGGAAATATCCAAAAATCTGACCCCCCCCAAAAAAATCCAGTTTATGCATCATATCTCCAATTAGTAAAAAATCTGTAAAACTACTCTCTTACTAAATATTTTGGACGTAAAATTATAAGTTGGAAAAATCGATTTGTTCCAGAATGTCATATTACTGATTCATTTTATGGAATGCATTCAATTAATGGCATACCAGGTTACCAATGATCCAATACGAGAGATCAGGTCAGTCCCATGAAAATGACAAATTTCATCAAAAATAGTTCATTGTATGATTATCATTCAGAATCATGCAAGCAGCAACCAAGCCAGAAATTTCTTACCATCTAAAGTAAAAAGTGGAAACCTACCTGTAAACTCCATCAGACCCTCTAGTTTTGTTAACAAGTGCCACCCTTTCATCTGTATGAATTTTTCTATGTGTAAGGAATTCAGTATTGTCTATAGTCTCATACTCGCATTCATTGCAATGGATTTTGATTTCTTTGGCTGTCTTGTCATACTGTATTGTGTCTAGCTGATTGTTTATACAAGTATTGCTTTGCTTGTGTAGACTTCTGTGTCTTTTGAATCCTTTCACGTTAAAAGATTTGGATTTTATGCCACAGATGGGGCACTTGTAGCGGCCATATTTATTCTTGTAAGGTTCAAAGTCAGTGGCCATCCAATACTCCCCATTACTGGGAGAAAGTTTCAGAAACTTCCTTGTCCGTTCCTCTAACGAGTCACTACACAAATTTGAATCATCTTCATCATCATCTTCAATCTCATCCTTGTCTGGAGATTTTGCTCCAGGCTCGATGTCTGGTATTTTTTTGCCTCTTTTATGCAGGCTCCTATGTTTTTTAAATCCTCTAAAATCAAACAATTTTGATTGATCCCCACAAATTGGACATTTAAATCTACCATTATCTGTTCTGTAACGCTTAAAATCCTTCGATGTAACGAATTCTCCATTTCTTGGTTTTAAATGCACAAACCTATCAAAGATGTCACTTTTTGAAAGCACTACAGAGCGTTTTTCTTCCTTTGTAGCCCCCTCCTCATTTGCATCTTCACCATTACTTTCACTATCTACAATATCTTCAAATCTAAGGAATGACTTTTTACGCTCGTTTTCTATCTTTAATATTTGAGCTGTTGTGTTCCCTTGTCTATGTAGATTTCTGTGTCTTTTCATAGCTTTGAGACAATAGGATTTGGAAATACTTCTGCATATTGGACACCTGTATTTTCCATGTAGATTTTTGTACGGTCTGAAGTCTGAAGAAGTAAAGTATTCTCCATTCTTTGGTCGCATATCAAGAAACTTTTGACTTCTTGCATCATTTATTGTACGTTGTTCACTTGGTTCAGCCTCCATATCACCAGCTGGGTCAGCTGCATCCCCTTCAATATCTCCAATATAATCTGGGTCTTCCTTTTCATTATCGCTAAATTCTTCATCAGCCTCATCAAGCACATTCATTTCATCCTCATACTCTTCTTCTTCCACTATTTCAACTTTTAGCTTCTTAGGTTTTGGAACGTCACTACTTGTCTCCTTGACAGCGGATACTTGATTCAGGTTATCATTGTCATATTCATCATCAACATCATCATCATCAACATCACTTTCTACATAGGATCTCTTTTTATTATGCTTTACAAGTCTGTCTCTTTCAGAATTTGTACTCCTTTTCACACCCTCTCCCATTTCCCAATGTCTTTGCCTATGGAACACCCTGTGGCTTTTGAATTCTCTAAAATTGAACTGTTTCGACTTCTTCCCACAAAGTGGACATTTAAATTTCCCTTTTACATTCTTAAAAGCCTTGAAATCACGTGAGGTAAAGTAGTCACCATTACTGGGTTTTAAACGGATATACTTTACAACAAGTTTATCATTTGCTGTCAATGCCGCAGAGCCTTTTGTTGCTTCATTGCCCTCTTTTACCTCTTCTTTGGGGATTTTATTCCCAATGTTGTCCTCATCTGACTCCTTATCAGCTTCTTCTGCACTGTCTATCCCACTGCTATCTTCTGACAAAGCCTGGATGGACTCCCTGCGTTTTCTGTCTATGTCTGCTTCAATTTTTTGAATTTCATCTTTAGTTTTTCCTTGTTTATGTAAATTTCTATGTTTCTTCAAAGCCTTGATAGTGAATGTTTTATCTTTATCACAACATATTGGACATAGGTATTTCCCATAAGGTGTCTTGTAGGGCTCAAAATCTGGAGAAGTTAAATACTCTCCATTTATTGGTTTGATGTATAAAAACATAACAATTTTATCATTCAGTGATTCTAATGACTGCATACCGAAATCTTCAGCTTCTTCCTCAATCTCTTGGTCCTCATCGTCTTCATTTTCCAAGCACTCTACTTTAATTTCCAAATCTGGCAATGGAGTCCTTAGGACACCATCAGTCGTTTCCATGGCACTCGATTTTTTACTCTCTTTGTGTTCAGGACTGTTTTCTGCTTCATCTTTTTCTTCATGACTATCATCAACATCAGTGTCATCATCTGTATAAATCTGTGATGACCCTATACCTTGCAGACTGTCAATGGTTACATTTTGTAAAAGTTCTATTCCTTTTTTGATGTTCAGTTCCTGTGCTGTTAGCCATAGCTCTTGCTTGCTGACATCACAGACTTCAATTTTCCCTGTGTACATAAAATCTACCCAGGTTTTCACAGAATGGAAGGAAACATTTGAACCATCCAAACAAATATGAGAAACTTTGTCGGAAGGATCACTATCTCTTTCCTTTAATATGGAATCAAAGTAAGAACTGAAAGCGGTCAACACAACTGCATGGGCATCAATCCTTTGGCCTTGACTTTCAATAGATACATCAAGAAGTTGACCATTTTCTCGCAGGACATTGAGATGACCAACTAGAATATCTTTGTGTTCTTTCTGATACATCTTTATAGCTTCAGACATTTTTTTTCCACTGTTGTTGATATATCTTTCGTCGGAAAAGGGTCTAGCTTGTAATGCCTCCCATCAGGATGTTTACTTATATGCAACATCTGGAAGCAAAAAATGAAAGACACATTATTTAGTGAGGCACTATTTTGGAATGATTACACTCATACTTGAAGATGTTCCGTAATCATAATTCAATCATTGATTGAACCATAGTTTAGGATGTTGTTTTAGGGTAGATTATTACACAACCATCAAAAGACTGACAGCATAAATGATCTTTCTTTAATTTACCATAATGTTGCAAAATCCCATTGCCATGCATTATGTCAGACAAGAATTGTTTGTTTACTAACCTCAATTTTAAAATCAACATCATAACATAACAACAAGCAAAACTCCAAGAGACAATTCAGGCCAATAAGAATGCTGTCATATTATGAGATAATTAAATTGTTTTTAGTTCTATTACCCCCTTCTTATTTATTTTTTAATCACAGAGAATTCATCCAAAACCAAACCTCAAATCACGCAACTATTGAACATGACCAGTAGGGTAGACCCTGCTTTATCAGAATTTGAGAAATGCGATTAACCAGAGCAACAACCAAAAGCACTCATTTCTAAAATATGAATCAAATTTTGAATTCTCAGTCTTTTGCCTTCAGGCAGTCTATATGAGAAAAGTGATAGCCTGCATCAGTCACACCTACACATATTGCAATTGTCTGTTTTTTATATTTTTTGAAATGTCACAGTAGTCAGTTTACTAAAATTGACATCAGATTTTAATGTCATACCCACATATACATGGAATCAAAAGCACTTGACTTGCAGCATATACTTATCAAATAACAAAAAAACACACCTAAAAATGTGGTTTTCCTATATATAAAAAACCTTTAATTGTAGAACCACAAGTTACCAATTCATACTTATTTTAAAATATGAAGTGTAAATTAAAGAATTCACCTAATAGGTTAATCATTAAATGAATATCTAGGTGTCTATCTTAGTATCTATCTAGTGTCAGCCCTGATGCCTATTTAGAATTCCTTATTATCATCTGAACACCTCTATTTCTAATCATCTTTTCTGCTAAAACCTCAGGATTCTAGAGAAGTTACTGAATTTTTTAATTGGATACTTCACTTTCATATCATCTTTTTTTTAACAAACTCTGAAAGCTTGAAAAAAAAATCCTATTTTTGAGCACATTGATGTCATGACTTAAACATTGCTGATTTAGGTGATATTACAATTTTTGCTTAAAAGCCAACAGCAGAACTGTATGTAGGTACAGCCTAAGGTCAATCTATCCAGAATAATAAAACAGGCAGTAAATAAATGCAAGGTGTTTGAAGTGACATCTAATATAATCCATTTTTGTCTTGATAAGTTCACAACTCAGAATTATTCCAAATATAGATTGAAAAACTAAGTTGCAAAATAGATTCTAGTACCTTAGAAAACTTCCAAAATAGATTATCCAATTACAATACCTGACCTTTTGTCAAGTTTAGCTGTCAACTGCTTGATAGCCTAAAAGTCAAACCATTTTTTTAACAATATGATATTCAATGTTTTTGCTAAGTAAGTTGGCATACAATATATAGTCAGCCTATGATTCAACCTAAAAATCTAATGGGCCATGATTTTATTTAGATGAGAGAACATATTTTGTAAAGCAGATCTAATATTAATAGTCATACAGACTCTCTACTTCATTCAATACATAATAAAGAATGGTGAACACAATAAGGAAGTAAGGGGAGTAAGGGGCCAAGGGGAGCAAGTGGTGTAGTGGTTTTAAATAGACTCTTGATCAAGGATCAGGCATACACTAATGACATGGATTCGAATCCTGTTTAAGGCAAATTCTTTAAGGCTAAAGCAGTAAAGGTAGAATTCTGCTCCATTATATGAATCAGAATTGTCTGGCTTGTTTCCCTATTCAGCGTAATGGGTGTAAAATGTGTACCCATGTCATGGCCTTTGTCCCCATGGCACATAAAAGAACACAGGTGACCAATGGCCGAAAAAAAAAGTTGTTATCAGTCTCTCATTCTCATAAAAAAGGCCCTGTGGAAGACCAGCATTAAGCTGAATGGATTACCCTCAATAAATAAAGAAAACAACAAATTCATGTAAGTCCTAGGTGGAAATAAAGTGTATTAAATTTGGAAGTTGTTTATCATTTACAATTAATTTCTCGTTACATGATTTATTTAACACTCATTGCATTGCAGATTTTCTCATCTGGAAAAGAACAACTTGACATGAACTCGACAACCAATGATTCTTTAAGTCTCTTTTAAACTTCTCCCCTACAACAATATTATCAACTTCCAAGGGTCTTTGTAGCCTAGATTTATTTACTTCCTACTCCACTTATTGTGATCCATTCCCAAAAAAATCTTAGTATTATAACGTTTATTGCTATGATGACCACACAATATAGACCATCAACTATAATTTAGAGGGGTTATATCTCATTTACCAATACCAGCCTATCAACAACAAAAAATGGTGTGAAAATATTACCCACCCTTAAATTAATTTACATTTTTATCATATGTAGACCACCATAAAGATAGTGGTGTGACCCTTTCTGTTAGGTGTGGTTACTGTTATTAATTGCATCACATCATGGAAAAAACAAGCTGTCCATTCTTTCTCTTTCCATTGGTCTAATTTATCAATGAAAATAAACATGATGGAAGAAAGTACCTGAAGAATCTTGTGCATGTGACACTGACAGACCCCTACAAAGCATGTACAAAAGTAAAAATTCTTAGGAGACCACACGATATAATCAAGTTGAAGTAGGTTTGGTGAGTCACCAGACCTATAGCAACATACACGCAAATGTATGAACAAACTTTACACCATACACACATAATAAAGTGGCTGGTGACAATAAAAACAATACCAACAGACAAACAAAAACTTGACATTGATGTCATCCATGATAATGATAATCTGTTTTATGAATGAACAGATTACACAATTTCCGGTTTACATACATTTTTCATCCATGTTAACCTCTAAGTACTTATGTCTATATTACTACTCATATATAATATCAAAGCTAGTCCTAGGATGTTTAGTACTATTTTCTTTTTCAAATAAATCATCAAATTGTTTTAATAAAGTCTACTAGATAAGTCATGTAATAGTGTTACAAGTGGGCTCTTGACTGTTATTTTTTTTGTTTAACTTTAACACATCATTGAAATAAGTATGTGGCATAACATTCATTTTATTTGAAATACCATGTTTACCTATGAGATTTGTTTGAAAAGTCAAACAGGAACAGATAAATGTGTCTCTAGTCTTAAGTTTGGAATCTGAACTATCTCTTGATGTCTTTTAATTGTGGTTACCAATTCATTTCAACCTTTGTACTTCCGAAGGAAACAAATATACAACAATAGATTTATTAACATGCAGAGGTGGAATTATGAGTGCAAATATTTTCAACTGAAGCCAAGAAACAAAGCCATTCATGAATGTGACCTTTGAAGAATTCAAAGGCCTTTTTTTAAAGTTAATATTGATATACAACAGTGCCATCTTAATAATTCACATCATACTACTACTAGTACTCGTTAATATATTTAATCATGATTTGAGTGTTCAGGAAGTCATCTGCAGTATGAATTTGTTCCTCACCCTTTGTTTTTCTGCTTAGAAAATATTCACTTTGTACCAGAGAAAAATTGATTTTAATCTATAAAACATCTTCAAAGTGAAAATATCATTATACATAAACTCACAGGGGAGATATTTTCATTTCAACCTAATTCACATTTCAAATAACATTTAAAGAAATTGTATTGATTATGATAAATCATAGTTACAACTTCTATATTTCTTAACAAAAGAGTCAATGGTGTCTATGCATGCATGAGGTGTAGATACAAATACAAAACATCTCTATTATATGTCTATAATATATTTGGTCATAAACCACAACCTTTAAACATGTTTGAAACTATGATAAACAATACAATGTCCATATATGGCATACTATCAAAATATTTGCTGACCACAATAAAGGAATCATTTAACTGGTAATGAACTATGCCTTGGGGGTAAAAGTAGCCTGATATGTATAAAACTGACTGGAACATTGAATGAATTACAAGAAAAATGATAATATCAGCTTTTAATTACTACATCAAAGAGATTCAAACACTTTCAAAAAAAACATAAACTTCTGTGAAACAATGTGTGCAATAATATACAATAAAATTGTTCATGGGTTTGTCTTGCTGTAGTTCTATGAACAAGTCAGGCCTCAATGTTATCATTTACAAGATAATATCATAATCAGTATAATCATTTGACAAACAATGAATCATATTGGCCTCTTTTTAAAAAAAAATAGTACACAAACACACAAGCATTTACCAATTAATTATCTTGATCCACAGATAAATCTATACACAGATAATTTCTATCTTTTCTAATCATGGGTTTCTGGTAATAATTAATTCATCAGTAAACATTAAAGCAGTTTCTTCCTTATCATTTTCTTTTGACTTAAGGCAGCGGAACAGGTTCAACTCTGTTACCAACAATTTGAGTTTCAGCACTTCATTGTGTATATCCTAATACCTATATTTTGTTTAAGTGAAACTGACCTTTCATTGATATGGATAGGTACACAATGAAGTTCTGAAACCAAAAATATATACTTTAACTAGTCAAAAATGTGTATAAAAACTCAAATTGTTGGTAACAGAGTTGAACCTGTTCCGCTGCCTTAAGACTTTCTATGAGGTGTGGTGGGTATTTACCAAAAATTGTCTTCCTGAATCAGACTAAACACTGATAAACATGAAATCACAATAAAAAGGTATTTATTACTATTTAACGAACAAAATAGAAAATTCAAGGTGTATGGGAAAGTCATGATCTTATCAAATGCCTTTATAATTCCTTTCTGCATATTTTACCTCTATGTTTTTTTCTTGTTTCGTAAGGGTATGCAAGTTTGCAATTCAAATTGTGTATTACTTATTCAATGCTTGTATGTGTCATGGAGGTTGGTTTTCAATCACAACAGTTGTATGGAAAAAAAGGGAAAATACCCGTTTGACTATGTCTCATGTTCTACTACACATAACTAAATTTTTTTACATTCCATCCTTTATAACAAAATTACTCCTGAAAAGGATAAGCAAAAATTAGTGTATTGGAGGAATTTAGATGGTCTCTTGGTCAAAAATTCAAGCCATTGCAAAGGTTCAAGGTATGTTAAGATGACCTTAAAATAATCAACCAATTGTTTAAGTCAAACGAAAGATAGAAAATATGTTATATATAACATAATTATCATTTTTAGGATGCCATAATCTTGTAAGTTATCGCCAATATGTGATAACATTTCTAGGAGGGAGTGGGGGATGGGACTGGCCCAATGGGAGAGGAAAGGGGGGGGGGTGTAATGTAGAAGAATATGTCAAAGTTACTGGAGTCTGTAATAATAGTATATACAATAAGATAAGAAAATAAACTGCTTCGTTTCACAACCAAATTATAAGGAAATATATTAGTTGCCTCTCTGAATCTACTTTTGATGTAAGCTCTCTGAGACTAAGGCATAAGGCTAGCCTATCATGCCATAAATACAAAGCTATAGATCCACAATGACAGAAATTAAGTGCTGATTGCGTCAATAAAATCGAATTGTGAAATGAGGGCATATTAAGTAGCTTTGAACCAATCTCGGTAGATCACATTGCACAACATATTTTGAAGGTCTAATTCTATGAAATGCCTTCTTGAAGGCTTGAGTCATCTGGAATTTCCACAGAGCAATGATCATGAATTATCATTACTAGGCCTTGACCTAGGTTGCTCCCAGAGACTGGCAGAGTAGCATCCCTACACCAATATCTTCCAAACTTACAGTGAGCATTGTTTGTTAATCTTGCATAATAGAAACATAACAGTATAGTTATACTTACTGACAGTCTTGCATATGTCAAAAATTGTAATACACCCTATACACTTTCAGTCGTCCGGAAGTATCCATTGAAACTCGGTCTGCCTTCCCTTGTTGTAGACTGGTATATGCTTATCATACGGTCGTTTTTAATAGGAACAGAGAGCAAGTTTGGAGCAGAAACCAGACTATCATACAAAAGGTAAAAGATTTTCCAGCCGCAACCGGATGTATTTGACAAGTGTCTGCAGCAACATCTACATGAATCGCAGAGCTGACATGTACACAGTAGAGAAAGGACGTATATTATTCTGCTGAAGACCCTGATGGGCTACACATTTGGTCAAGATGGACCGTCAGGTATCAATAAATGTGTCAGAAGTAAATTTGGAGCAAGTCTCTCCAATTTTGGAAGGAAAACTAGAGAATCTCCCACCCATCTCTTCAAGAACTGTACGAGTCTTCATATCTTCAACTTTTTCAGGTATGTTTTGGTTTTTGTAAATTAAGCAACTCAGCATAATATAATGTCATCCTGTGTTTGCAAAGAAAAAAGTGATGTAGTTGTTGTTCTTAGACAGAGTCCTATAACCTAATAATTTCAGAAATATACATATTTCTGAAATTATACATACAAACGAAGGGTATAAACTTTTGGCTGTAATTGTAAACTATCTTTTAGTTGTTTACTCTGCTAGTTTTAGCTGTCACGACTTTGTCTTACCTTAGCAAGATCAACTCATTGAAGTTAAACAACTCAGTTAAGTCAAAATAGAAAGCTGAACAAGCCTATCATAATATAAATTACCCATCTTGATATAAATCTAAATTAGCAATTTAATGTAGATGAATATGTTTGTAACTTTTTGCTGGACTGCAACTGTTGGAGATGCAATGTTGACACTGTAAGCAGTTAACTAATAGAGTTATATTAAGTGCAAGACTGACAAAACATGCTTTATTGCAGTATTCGTCTTGGCTTGCTCTTAAAGTTATGTCAAAATGCTAATGAACATCTTCAAATATATTCTACCATCCATGTAATTTATTTTTTTGGGGTGTGTGGGTTTCATCACAGTTGCTAATATATTATGTGACATCTACAGCAGAATTTGAATTACCATCATCAGTTTTGTAATTAAGATTGTATTGTTAAACAATGAGAACAGGTCAAGATTTTCACTACCTATTGTTGCATGACCACAAAATGTAGATTACTAAGGATGCTGATGAAACCTTTCTTGCTATGATAAACAGTGCATTTAATTACCATTCTTCTGCCAACATCAAAGCTGGTCTTGGGCCGTAAATTGTCATTATAGAATATATGATTCAATTTTCTTGGAATATATGACATCTAAAAACCACAACAAGAGCACACTATTTGTACCTTTATATGCAATTAAAATGTAAAGCCTGAGGCACAATCACACTACTATGCAGTTGAGATGAACTGTTAACACCTCACTGAAGTTGAGTTGAGGACTGTGATCAAAGAGCAGTTTATGAATTTCTCCCAGTTGATGATTTCGTGTATAGGTGTGGTCACTTGGTAATTAATTCAATTCACATGTGTCAATTGTGTCTTTTCATTATAGATATGATCCAAGAGAGAAATGCTTTGATGGAAGATGTATACCCCAAACTTAAAGGTTTCTGTAGAGAGAAATATGGCCTTGAGTTTCAGGTAGGCTAAAGTTATTTTATTTTTACTTAAATAGCTTTCAACTCCCAGCACCTTTTGATTTGCTGGCCCCCATTGGGCGGGGCTTACTATATTGTAGGTGTTTATTAGGTTTAGATTTATTGTTCATGTGTTAAAACAAAGCTTGGATATCGTTTTTGTATTATGATTTTTTTTTACCATAAAAAATAGTCAATTGTGATACTTCTTGGAAAAAATGACAAGTCTATTACTTGAGAAAAGGTAGGCAGGTCATGTCATACAGATGTAATTAGTTCCCAGAACTGCAAATCTTTGTGACTTTGATATATAATGTAGATTGATATGTCGTATTATTAAACCTAAAATGCTCTTTAAAAATATGAAAAAGTATTAGTTTTCTTGGTTTGACATTTCTGTTAAGTAACATTCCTACAATTGGATGATCATTTTACTCATGAATAAACAGTCTGTCCATGAATACACAGTCAGCCTTTATTTTCAGAAGTAAGCTTCTTCAAAAGCTTTTCTCATTTGATTTTTGAATATTTATGTTTAATTTCTGTTGAATGTCAAAAGAAGCCGACAGAAAAAGGCAGAATATGTCTTATTCTTATAAGATTGACCTTTTGTAGCTGGCTGTCATACATAGCAAGGTGAAAAAAGAACGGTTGTTTTGAAAGTTTACCAGAGGCTACAAAAACAACCTTTCCTTAGTTTTACAGAATTGAGAAGATTTATTATATTATTTTTAAGGTCACTGAAGTATCAATCCAAAAAGAATTAAGACAAGTTTGTGTTATTCAATTGCTTATATTATGCCAATCATATTTGAACTGCAATATCTTTTTAAGAAGGGCACTAAAGGGTTCATTTGAGTGTGAAATGCCTGAGCAATTAGGAATATTACCAATAACAATAGTTTTGTTTATGTTAATTTTGAGCTGCTTATGCTTTGAGAATAACATTACTTACTTAATCCTCTTCATTTGTTTCAGAACATAGGGCTTCTATTGAGAAAACATAATTTTTTAATTAGTTCTCCATTGTTTGATAGTGATGAAATACTTTAAAACTACCCTACATTTCTCTGTTATTTTTTTGCGTATTTATAACTACTACTAGAATTGGTAAAATATTACGGCTCAGTTAAAAACATGGTTATGAATAGGAGCCAAGCAAAATTAGAAATATACAGTTTTGATGATTCAATACATAAGGGCTTATTGAATAAAACTTAACATTTTTTGCATTATTGTAGAATGACATTAAAATCTGATTCATGGCTGTAACAATAGAAAAAAACCCAGAAAGTTGTTATTGTTAAATGTCAACTATTTTTGTATTGTTAATGTTTTGTTCTCTAATACTTTTTTCCCCATGAGATTTAGTAGACATCAACTTGTTAGATATCCTTATCTACAAATAGTAATACTGATGTAACAACAATTTTACAGAGAAAGAATAAGTGACAAGCTTGGCTGTAAATTACACTAAATCATAAACTATGCGTTTTCTGTTTATAACATATTCATCATTTGTTTTGAGAGATCAGTAAAACAAATAAGTCTGAGACTTTATTGCTTGAATGTGTCTTTATTTTCATTCTCTTCCGGCTCCTGTCTGGTGTTAATGTTATGAATAATACATGTAGTCACAGCCATAGCATGTACTTCATGGTGAAATAGTCTGTATTTTCTTTTAGTATCTACAGTTCTACACCTGGTCCTGTATAGAATTTTGCCCATCTTTTGAGATGTTGTTCTTTGTGACTGTATGATTCTGATATGTGAATCTATGACTCAAACAATCATGTCATATGTTTGAATGGTCTGGAATGCTTGAGCAAGTCAAAGCTTGAAGGAAAAACATGAACTTGATATCAATGATAACCTATATATCAAACTATGTATCAATGTATTATGTTGTGAGTTGTGATTGGAATTTTAAAAAGTGCCTTTCAGTGATCCCTGAGGTATTTTTTTTTACTTCTTTCTCTTTCTTGGCTGCTTTAGATAAGATGTGTCTATGGTGATTGGCCTGGATCATCTTTACTGGTTTTTTTTAAGACTGACTACAATATAGAACATTGACTGATTTGAACTCTAAAACCGTTCCTTTTTTTATTCAACTTGAAATTCCAAAGATTTTCAGCATCACTACCAACACATGGTAGGGATAGGCTCAATGCAAGTATAAAGAATTTGGAAGGCAGAGAAGGTGTAATATCATGTACTCCTATCACTGCTGGAGCTATGAGGCACTTAACTAAGGAAATATAGTTGAAAGATGGCCAACAACTATGCTATGTTCTACTGGTTATGATACTCCTTTATAATTATAAAGTCAGCAAAGGTCAAATTCATTCACATGCATAGATATTACCCTTGTTGGTGCTAATAGATTTATAAAGATAAAATTAAATTTTTGGATTTATTATAAAACCTATAATGTTTGTTTATGTTTTTTCACTTTTAAGTCATAGTTTAAATGCAATACCGTTGGCTCCTGAATTATATTTCTGTGATGTATCAACAATGACTTATCCCTCCTCCCCTTCCCTCTCCCCAATAAAACTTCAATGTCCACTTTCTTTCAGAGAAGTCAGTTTTTTTGCATTGTGTTTTTTTTTCTTCTTCAGACATCTGGAATATTGCAACATTTTTGCACAATATTTTAGAATACTTTTAACCACAAATTTATTTGCATTATCTGTTAATTTGTGTTCATTTAGTTTCTCGGCCAATAGTACATAAGGCATTTTGACTTTTTTAGCCTGTTTTTTTATATATCTACTGAAATATATTCCAATCAACTGTTGACACATTTATGTTTATACCAGTGATCTCGCTTGCTAGAGTCAAACCAATTTATTACTGATTCTGTTGTACATGTTCCATATAGTGTTATAGCTAGCAATAGAGGTAGAGACTTTTAGCGCCAGTATATCACAATTTTGGTTTTGCAAGCAATAATCAGGGGAGATGATAAGCCAGAAGAAACGGTCTATTCAGACTATTGGGAATGAAATAGCCAACTCATAATTGATTGAATGTAAAGAGACAGCCATGAAGAAATCCTTGTCTTGCTCGTTGATATGGATTTTAGAATACTTTCTTTACTCGACATAGGCTTTGCAAGTATTCAGTATGAACCTTTATGCTATTCCTAGAAGAAGATAAAAAGAAAAGTTAAAAGTCTACTTCAACTTGATAGTAAAAGCAAAGATTACTCAATATATTAGTTTTTCCTGAAATCAAAACACTAGCTGATTCCTATCTATTTAATGTGATGAAATAAGATGGTCTTCTAGGAAATTCTGAGCAGGTGTTGGCACCTAGTTTAATCGTTTTTTTTTCTCATCTTGTGATGTAGCTTGATAAAGTACTTTACTTTAAGACCCAGAGGAATTCATGTAGCATGTAATATTTATCACCTACAAAATAACAATGCAAAATTTGTGTAGAACGTTTTATTGCCAGAGTATGACTCTTAATGAATGTGTTCTTCAAAGAAAGAGATACATTTTGATATATTTTGGCATTGAATGGATCATCTAGTCTGGTCTTCATGTGAGCTTTTATGAGCTCGACAGTTGTGATAGCATGCAATATATTTTCAGGTTTCTTTATCAAGATAACATACCCATCCCCCCTTCCAGTGAATGATTTCTTTCTGTAAGAGGTCAGATCTGATCAACTATTGACAACATTATTGTGATGTTGGTATGACTGTAGGTCATGCAATCACATCATAAATAGGGATGGCAGGCTCATAGGATTTGTCTTCTTTATGGGTGACCAAACAGAAAACTGAAAATCAATTTACCAGAACTAGTTTACTGTCAAAATATCTCGTTGCTGTATCTTATGCACTGTATGTATGGTTGTGATCAGTGCAAGCAGGACACATCAAAACTCTTATTCACCAGAATTTAATGCTGAAATTATTCATGATAATTTCCCCTGAAATGATTATGAACTAAATTCCAAGAACCATGTAGTTGAGCAGCTTCTATTTTCAATGTCCTTTATTGACAATTATAACCTAATTAATGGTGATTATATTAGGAACTGTTACAGTTTCCATTGTTCAATTACATAAGACCTTACACCATAGGATTTAGATTCCATACAGACTGGACAAATGTTTGTACATAAGAAATAGTTACAGTAAATATAGACTCTATATGTGACCTACTTGAATAATTGATACAGATTCTGTGTAACTTTTGACTCAAACACAAAACAGTCATAGCTATATTTCCTTCTTTATGGGAAGAGTATTTCTGTGGCCTGTATCCTGGGATGTCATATAATATCATGATGTATACACATCAGGGATATGCCAATCTATATAACAAGAAGACAAAGTCCTTCCTTTTTTTTTTCCACACTTTGGATTCTGCCTTTTCAATGACTATGAAAGTACTTTATGGATTCTTCGAGAATTCCATAGACTACTGTTTCAGATTTAGCTTGATATGTCTTTTAATTGTATGGTATTAAAAATGATTCTAATCCATTGCCAATGACAGGAAAGTATAGTTTCATTTCAACCTGTGCAAATATGTGTAGACCTTTCATGTATTTGCCTTTTTTACATTATGGAAAATTGATACTAACATATGTTATAACTATAAATGTACATGTCTAATACATATACATAAAAATGTAACATATGGATTTGGATTAAAATTCAAGTGACATAATTCGAAATTCACATCATTTTTAACAAAATATATTTTTTGCTTTAATACAATAGAAAGTTTCTATTTTGTCACTGGCTTTTGTCAAGCTAACTAATGTCTAGTTGATGGTAATTGGTATTATATGGATACTCTCAGTCTGTAATACAAAATATGATGAGAGTGGTTTGCAGTCTTGACCATTTTGTGCATAATTTATGTATTTTTATGTTTTTAAAAATACTGATAAAGGATAATGCAACTCCCACAAGTAGAGATCTAGTTTCAATTCATTTGGTCTCAAATTCCAATCTCTGCCATGGGATGAAACTAGACTAAGACCGATATTGAGATTTAAAAAAAAATAAAAAATTTGATGTCATGCTGATCAAATTATTAATAACTTGAATATCTCTTTACTTTCGGACAAATTTCTTAGAAAATATATGTAATAAGGCTCAGAATTGGCTTTAAAGATGTAATGATGTTATCAATCTTAGAGGAAAATCATATTCTCTGTCTTCTCTGGTATCAGACAACATATCAATTTAGTTTAGGATACTTGTATAAGTATGAATATACATTTGGTTTTACTGTTGGGCTAGTCTATAAGTATCGCACCAGATCCTCTTTTTGTAGTTGCATACAGATATGCAATTGTAAAATAAAAATTCATGTAGTAAGTTTTAACATTACAGTATAAGAAGACTTTGACCATTGATTGTTGAACAGACTACAGTTCCATCAAGTCTGGAAGCATAGACAAGTATATATTTATATAGGAATCCAGTGAGAAGCTTTGCGTACCACATTTTATGACTTTCTACTAGGCTAATATATATTACTGTATACCACTATTCATTATATGTATTATAGGTTATGAAAAATCTAATTACACCTATGCTCTTGCTCATCATTCTATTATTTTTCTTTTATTGTTCGAGTTGAATTTTTACCACCCAGTGGTCAGGCCGTCATAAAATAAATACATTTTGTTTTTTTCTGTTTATGTTTATAACTTAAATAAAAGTACTTTCTTATCACTTTAAACTTTAACAACTCTTTTTCTGTTTGATACAATCTTTTTTTGATTAATGCAAAATATACCTTTTAAATAATATCCGGCCAACCCAAGCTAAGTATAAGATAAA